>PDND01000035.1:0-164711 GCA_002572855.1 [Emmonsia] crescens
GGGAAAGAAACAATGAGTAATAGGAAAAATAAAACATTTCATGTAAGACATGGATTTGATTGAATTGGAAGCTGTGGAAATTTCCCTATGAATGTTGAAAAAAAAAAAAAAAAAAAAAAAAAAGGAACAAACCTCAAAAGAAGAATAATAAAATAATTCATGATTTCTATTTCTTCATTTATTTTGTTCTTATTCTTTCCCTCTCTAGCTCTTGTGTGTTCTCTTTTCTTTCTATATTTTCATTCTATCACTCAACTCTTCTGGATGTAGCTACATATAGACGTCTAAGTAACCTTCCACCTACGCTCCTATTTTATATAAACTATAGTTAGTCAAGCCTATCGAAAACCAAGGGCCCCCCTTACATGCCATTCAGACATCTCCCCCCCCCCCCCTGCACTCGTCCTCAAAGATAAAACATGATATACTAAATAATGTAAGGACTATCCCGACCTGAGGTATTTTTTTTTCCTTCCATAGTTGATAAACAGACAGAGTGTGCACTTATGTGGATACTTAAATTCCCTTTAAGCATTTATTTCTCTCTTCCCCCCTCCAGCGTGCTTTGCTATAACTATACGTGTCATGGTCTAATGCCCTTATATTGTAACTATATCCTAGCGGCAGATTATGTTATATATACGCAATTTATTACTTAGTTCTCCATGAACATGATACAAGCCAACTGAATCCGATATGCCCTATTTCCTAAATTCCCTCTTATTTATTATCTATTTCTTCCCTTTGTAGTGACCGCAGCTGGTAACGATTCCGCTACGTATACAAACAAAAAAGGAGCGAGCGATGTCATCACCTCTAGATAGTCGAGGAAAACAAAATCCTAGCCACAAAAGGAAAAGATGATAGAAAGTTGAAAAAAAGGGAGCCAAATGTAGACCCCTTCCGAGCGTGTAATAAGAATAAATAACACGATGCATGCACAAGCACATGCACATGCCAAGGGAGACATGAATTTGGGGTAAAAGAAAAGCCGCGCCGCCATGATTCTGCTTATCCGTCTCTAGGCAAGAAAACTGCCACTCGTTAATCCAATGAAAGATACAGATGGATGGAGAGGTTACCCCATGAAAATACAACAAATAAAGCCAAAACAAGCGGTTTATACCATAGGCGGGGTAGTAGTAAAAACGAAAAATCCGAGCGAAAAAGGGGAAATCCTCAGGAAAAAGTCAAACAATCCCAAAAAGGAAAACAATGATATCAGCGCCAAAGGAAGAGGTAGTTTATATCATGAAAAAGGGGGCGTTGATGACAGGTTCACCATACTGCTAGTTACCGGGACCAGCCCATCTATTGTGTGTATTGGGGAGGTTGGCCACCATTCTAAACTGAGTTCCTTTCCTTCCCGCAAGCCCAGCAGCTGCTTCATCGTAGTCATCATCGTCATCATAATCCTCATCATACTCGTCATCCTCATTGTCATCTGGGCAGTCATCCCCTTGGCACCTTGGGGGCCCATCTTCCAACATTTCATCGTCCAAGAAGTCCAAACCGGCCATGGCTTTCCCATTGCATGCCCTCTCAAGAGCAAGGAAAGCAAAATGGCCACCAACGACAGGACGAGCGAAGAAGTTGGGACCAGGGAAGCCACCGTCACCTTCCGTGTTATGTAGATCTGTGAAGGGGCGGTCCGTGGCGGTTTCATTGAGCCACTTAGCAACAGACTGAAGGATCTCCTGGCGAACGTTCTTGCTGGATACTGCCATTGAGAAAAACTCCCAGTCCGTCTTAGTGTAGAGATGGCGGCTGTCCAACGGAAGTCCATACTTCTGCCGCACGTAATGGTACCATTTCGATTGACGTTCATAAACCCGTTTCGGTACAAAACCGCCGTCACGGCCCTTCTTTGGCGGGTCAAGAGGTTTCTGCGGGCTGCCTCGGTCGATACCTTTGTTTTCACCTGAGGGACTTCCCGAGGAACCTTCCAAATGGAAACAGAGAAGGGAGTCTGCGTACAAATTGTACAACGTAGTCCAAGAGCCAAACCAGTCGTAGGAAAGTTTAGCATGAGTTCTGTCCCTCGAGAACCCATACTCTTCCCACTTTGCGACGTACGTATCGGAGATATTCTGGTTAAACAGATCAATTAGACTGGAACAGCTCTTTTCTCCCGGTTTAAAAAAGTCCTATTCAAAGACAAACCTTGTAGTAAGCAGAATCATCCTTATTTCCGATGGCTGCAGCAAGCCCGCTCATGGCATTGATGCCGATAATTCCTTTAAGTGCAAGATTTGTCTGAAGTGCCAACCACCCAGCAAAATCATCGGTAGATACTACATACAAGTTAGTCTGCGATCACCACGGAATAACTTAAATCTAGACATACGTTGATTCTCAGGGAGCAAAGAAAATTCGACCAAGTATCCAGTCCATTGCTTCCATAGCTTGTAGGACCTTTCGACCCACTTCTGTGATTTATCACCTGCGTCAGGGGTCAATGCCCAGGGGCTATCGAGTTTACCTATGCCGTTGCTTGACTCAAGGTCTATGAGTGGGAATATGCCAGCGTCTTTATCATCGTTGGTATCTACACTGGGGAGGAAGGAATTCTTCGCAGGGTATCGCAGTGAGTTAACAACGGCAAGGCCCATTATAAGCATATTGCCACACTCTTCCACTGGCATGTATTCGTCTCTTCCATCTGGATGACCAGTGGCGTTAGGGAAATGACTACCCAAGTCGTGCATTGAGTAAGTATTTGGATACTGGCCGCTGAGCATATGTTCTATCAATGGTTCCAAAAGGTAGGCAAGCCATCTGGGATTGGTATAGAGGAAGAATGGGAAAGACGGGAAGATAACGTCAACTGTCTGGAAGTTTCCATTGGAGGAGATCTCCTTTAGGAACAAAATCGGGTTTTCAGCTGTCCCTGAGAATGACGTTGCACCGAGAACCTGTCTTGCAGAGAGAGCTACAATGTCCACATAATCCTCTGCACCCGACAAAAACGCATCAATTTCGAGTTGATTAGAGTAGCTTGCGGCAAGCGTTGATGCATTTTGGAAGTCAGAATAGTGAAAAGAAAGAAGCTTGTTCACATCTCTGAACCAAGACTGCCAGAGAGGTTTCATCATGGTCAAACCGCGGGCGGCGGCAAATTGAACAACCGGATCCTGGATATGAGCAATAGTAAACGTGATCTTGTCTTGCATGAGACTAGTGACGTCGCCATCGCATCCGGTAGCTGAACAGCCTGTCTCATTGAGAGAGAATGACTTTGAAAAGGCGAAGACAGGTTCCTCGTCCATAATCGACCGGAAGGCCCCATCATTGACATTTTGTAAAGTTTCAGTCCTTGCAAACCGCTGGCGAAGCATCGCAGACGTCCCAGATTCGTATCGGACGCCCTGTGTGGGTTAAGTGTTAGTATTTTGTATATTTGTACTGAGATATATGAGCTAGCTTCGGGACTTCTCACCTCTGGCGCAATGAAATACAGGCTACCCCACTCAGCGCGGTCATTGTGCTCCGTCAACAGCTGCTCCGTTTCGCGCCTGACCTGCCACCTATTCAGGCGTGGGCCTCCATCATCGGGAATTATACGTTCGAAATCCCATACAATGCGGGCCCCTCGGTGACCGCTGACCCATTGGCCGTTCATATCCATATAGATATGAACATTCCTATTACCCTTGACAAAGACAGTGACATACGCAGCAGGGATGGACTGGCGAAGAGTGGAACTCGGGGTAATAGGCGACAAAAATGAAATGGTAATGTGAATTGGTTCTGCTGACGCTCCAGATTGGGGTGCGGCTATGGAGTAGGTCAAATTGGTCGTGGAAGCATCATATTTAGCACCAAGATAAGTTGGGTACGAGATGTTATAGCTATGTAATTTTCTCTCCTGTCAGCCAATGCTCACATCAAACCTAAGAATCGGGACCAGGACAATAGTAAACATACCCAGACTTAGCCGTAACGGGAGTCAATGAATCCTGAGGGCGTCCAAGCAGCGGATATACATATCCCGTGTCAGGGACAGCAGCCATCAGGGAGAGCCCAACATGCTCTCTCGTGTAGAACATGGGCCAGGTAGTCCATGGGTCATCTCTGGCATTGCCCAGCCAAGTGCTAAGATATGGATTCCGCACGACCAACGGCAGAACTGGAGGGGTAAGGCGAGAGGCGGCAACAAGAAAGGAGTGGAAGATGGCTGCCCCAAGGAGCGGAGAGAGTAACCATCGCATAGTGCCAGCTTCGCCGGGGAAGCAGCGGTGGATAAGGATATAATTGGCAATGGAATTTTTAAAGATAAGACGACTGCCCACTCAACATTGCGATGCGATGCAGCTGGGGGAGGAGAGATAGAATAAGAGGCTGGAGGGTTATTAGTGCTATTAAGAAGTGAGCGAGGGGGGAGTTAGAGGTTAGTTTTAGCCCTGGACTGGAGATAGACAGCCAAGCGATGAGGTCATGCGGAGAAGTCAAGCCAAGGTTGTGTTGGAACCTATCCCAGCCCCGCTATTCAGCTACGCTATGAGCTGATTGTTATATCTAAGTGCTGACAGCATATAACAAAGCGAGAGGATCGTCAAAGGAATGACTGAATGTGTGGGTGGAGCAGGGCGATGAGAAAGGGAGAAATCAGCACAGAGAGAGAAAAGAAAGAAGAGGAATAGATATAGATGCCTAGGTATAGATGAATTCTTCCTTCCTGGAGTCACTCAGAAATAGCATCAACAAACAATAAAGAAAATAAATAAATATAAGATTAAAAAAGGCAGGTTTATTCCTATTTATTCAACTGTATTGATTACTTACTGATTATTCCTTCTGTTCATATAATAAACACCCTGCGGCCAACTCCAATTTCCCTTTAAAAGCTTATTGCTAAATACGATGGATGAAGCCCATAAGAACATCCAGAAAGAGGGGAGAGAGAAGGGGGAACTTGGATCATCGATTACCCATCGCTTGCGTCTTGGTGGCTGATAGTCGATCCCGTATCAAAAGTTACTAACTACCTCTAGAGCTTGCTTGCGCCTATATAAAGCCACTCCATTCCCAGGCTCAAGATGATACTCACTAGTAATCCCGAGTTTACTCCCAATAAATCAAACAGCGACCACATTGAACTTTCACAAACCGTGAGACTGTCCATCGCGTCAAGGGTTAAGCTTCTGCCTCACCTGGAGTAACCCATCACTAACCCAATTGCGGAAGGAAAGCAACTGCCCACACAAGAACACGAGTGACATAAAGTCCCCGGAAGACAAGCTTGCGAAAGCTTCTCATCGATTCTCAGCTACTACCTACACACTCGCGAATCGCTCGATCGTATCCCATCGTGGGTCACGGAATCATCCCAGTCGGGCAGCATACATGTTTCTTCACCCCTCATGTCAACATCTGACGAGCAAGTTGAGGCCGAGAAAGAGATGCTGAAGAAGCTCGTATCTGACACCCGAAGGAGATAATGACTCAAGCAGCAAATAGTTAGCAGGATCAAGCGGGAGGAGAACAAACAGAAGCGATTTTTTTTAGATATACATGTGTATCTATCCCACCAGTGAGCATTAGGGGTCGATATTTCTATTTTTTGCAGCTTGTTGCTGAGATAATGAAGAGATTGTTGACAGAGCTAAAGCGTTGACTCAATTTCTGTAACCTGAAAGTTATCTAAAGAGGGAGACAGCCGCTAGAGCTCCATGGTATTGTTGAGTGAATAATGGCGGTCGATTTTGCCATCCCCTGCCTGTTTCATTTTGATGTCATAAATCGCGTCCAGCTGAGTCCGCTCTTTAATGTCAAGATACTGCAGTCAGTCCTCGAGGGATGTGAGGTTTCTGTAGTAAGCCTTGTCATGAATGTCCAGTATATCTTGTCAAACATAGAGCTGTATCATGCTGCCAGACACACCCAAAATGACTTATTATTCAAAGATTTCTTCATGTGTGGTGACAGCCTCTGAGATTCATGCAATATGCCACTAGATATCATGTCAGACTCAGCCACTTTTAGAGCATTCAAGGAAAGATGAAAGTGAGGTGTATAGCAAGTAAGGAGCTCAGTGAGATTGAATTCTCAATCTTCAGGAGCCTGTAACAGAAGCCATCACAGAGTCATATAACTAAATTCAACAGAGACAATGTAGATATATTCCTAGTCTATACTGCTGTGATGTGAGAATTTTGAATGTTCACAAGCACATTTGAGAGATGGAAATTGTTGCAGTAGAGTTGGAATCCTTTGTGAAACTGAATGTGATCAATAACTTTGCTGAAAAGACAGTGAGCAATAAATTTTTTGTGACAGTCAGCTTTGTCTGTGATTGCATCATTTCACTGAGTAAGGAAATGTAACATGTGCTGTGTGGCAAGGGACTTGAAGTAGTCAGCGGCTGATTCAAAGATGGTGTTTGGCAAGCCACAAGGCAGAACATTTGTAGAAGTTGATAGCTTATTCATATTAAATGTAAACAGCCTTGTCAAGACTGTAAATTCTCCATTGAGCTCTTCTGTTAGGGCGCCGATCTTGGGGAACTTGAGCATGGAAAGTTCAAGGATAAGCTTAGCCATCTCTTGGTAAGCTCTTTGCAAACCTCACTCACTTATGGCTGGGTTCAGAACAGGCCGGCCTTCGGTGTTGGGGCAAGAGGGATGCCATTGATGTAGGTTATAATGATGTATGGTCCCGTCCATAGACCTCGGGGACAGGGATTGTGGTGTGCCGCTGGAGTTATTGTAGGCTAGCTCCATGGTTTGGGCGATTTTGCAAGCAGCTGCTTCACCCATTGAGTGAAAACAATATCCAGCTGGTCCTCAGCAATATGGTCAAATTTCATGGTGACGGGCGGCATTGCAGGGCAGGCAGGCAGGCAAGGGAGGTGTCTCAAAATTGAACACAATAGTAAAAGGAAACAGAAGACAAACAGGACCAAGCAAGTAGAGCTTCAACAGAAGTGTGTGATGTGTTGGGCGTACTGGAAGTTCTATTGGCCCAATGTGTACGGAGATGCCCTGCCTTAACTGCACATGACATAGTGTATATGGATATATTAGCTAGTTTCTCAGTCAAATAGAAGAGATTAATCATTCTCCAGATTAACAGTATATATTTTTCTTTTCTTTTATTTAAATTATTAATTTTAGAGGCTGCGCTGGGAGAGGGGGAGCTTTTAACGCCGCCGGATATCCCCCACATTCAGCCTTCCTGCCTGATCTTGACTGCTGCAAGGCAAATCTCAATATTCCAGAGAGAGAGAGAACATTGAATACTTTGACATTTCATCTTCAAACATTTATTTATTTCCCCCACTAAAAGTGTATGGCTGGCCCTTCAGACCTCTCATGTCTTACAATAATAGCTTGACTTGCCCACCACACTAACTATTTGCTCCGTCTGACCTTTAACCGTCTGCAAGTAATGCCCCCCCAACACGAAAAGTCACCCGACAAATCTCGCATGGTCGTCTTGAGATGCTTTTGGGACCGTCACATGTCCTGGCTGGGTTGTCAGAGATGTTTGAACATGGGAGCATCTTGAGACAGATAGGAGACATGTAGTACATATTCTTCGAGGAAAATAAAAATGAAAAACGAAAATCCATACGCACCTATTGGGCACCCACGGCATAGCTGCAAAAAGTAAAACTCAAACGACCAGAGTCGTCGGTATATTTTCCACCATCCCTCTTACCAAAACATTGGTTTATGATATCCTCTGATGCCTTTGTACAGGCTGATTCAGTGAAATGCCCATCCTGTGAAATCATACTCAGGAAGGCACTGGTGGTATCACTCTCTGCATAGGGCACCGTGAATTCTCTGCCCTTCTGACCGTTGGTATCGATGATATATTGTCTGCAGAAGGTCTTACTGGACTGCAAGGCAAATTCTTTACTGACGCGGTGAGATGAACCATTTCCCCCAAAGCAAAAAATTTTCGCAAATGCGGGCGCTGCAAGCAGAGCAATAACAATAGTTGGAAGAGAGCGCATGGTGAGTGGGACTTGAGGATCTGTGGTAAAAAAAAGGGACATTAGCAGACTAGAAGTATGAAATACTTTCTGAAGGTTTTCTGCTCTTATTCTTACTGGGAATAAATCAGAGTCTAATCGACAGGAGAATCTGGTGCTCTGAGTAAAATAAAATAAAATATACTTCCTTGTGGGTTGGATAACGACGGGTAAAATGGATAATTGATGGAATGAAGAGAAGAGGAGCTATGCCCTGGACTTTATATAGTCGTCCCAGGAGGCGTCTCAATAATGGGATGTTATGAACAATTACGGACTACTCCGTACGGAGTACTCTGATGCTGCTCATGCGGCGGAATTTTTGAGCCTGAGAGCTGATCATTATGCCAACATCCGATTTTTGTTGAACTTGCGTAACTTACTGCAGGGAATTGGGATAAGGACCTAGGTAGAGTGGTCAATTACCAGTTGGCTGATGATACATGAGAGATTGGATCAGTTACCGAGTCCTAAAATTAAGCCTGCGGCCCTACATCCTCTGTACTGTACATCGCAACCAGAGATCTTTTTGATCTGCACTACGGATAGGTACGCCTGTTAAGAGCAATTGTACGGAATAGGGATGGGGTGAGCGGACACGGCGCTGATATGTTGTGGAATATTGCAGATCTTGGTTCCTGGATTGGTCTGATGTAGCCAATGTAGCTATGTTAGCTATCTACCCCGTACTATGTAATCTCTGCAGTTTTTCGAATACTTTACCCGTAAATCTCAATGGGAGCCGGCTGATGGTCCAGACATATTTTCCAGGGCGATCTATGCATATTCTTAAATTGATGTCCACGGGCATCTCTGCCGGCCTCCTTCCTTCAAGCCTCAGTGTATTGGCTGGAGAATTTCTTTCGCCAAATATGCGAGAGAAGTCGGTCGTCAAAAACGTCTCTCTCGTCAACCTGTCTCTTGTCAAGCTCATCTTTCATCAACCTCATCTCTTGTCAACCTCATCTCTCATCAACCTCGTCTCTTGTCAACCTCGTCTCTCATCAGTCTTGTCTCTCATCAACCTCGTCTCTTGTCAACCTCATCTCTTGTCAACCTCATCAACAATGCCTGTAACAGTTTCCTCAAATCTTGCTGAGCATGCAAGTCACTTTAGCACATAGAGTAGTTAGTTAGACTACTCCGTACGGAGTAGTGCAAAGATAATCTGAACTTTGTCCATTTCATAAAGTGACCAACTGGGGGTTGACACTACCATCATGTTCTCCTTGGCCCACGTACATGCGGAAAAGAACTAGGGCAAAAAAAAAAAACTTTTCTTAGTGATCGATAACTAGTTAACTAGTTAACTATAGTTAGCTATACCTCCTGCGTAAACGTTAATATTTGCTGCTGTGTCTTGCATCCGTCGGATCGTGAGATATGGTAGGAATGTTATGGGGTATCACTGGTATGGCATAGATGACAGCCCACAGCCCTACATGGAGTGTGTGGCACGGGGACCTTGCTGAAAAGGCAAGGCATCGACACATCTGACAGAGAAAAAAGAAACAGGCAAAAAGGAGAAAAATTCATTACTTTTCTTTATTCTTCTTCTTGACCACCCCATCCTCCCGAGAGCCCCCATTCTATCCAGTCTTGCCCGTGGGGATATTAAAGAAAACGGCCGCCTTGCCATCCTTATACTGGCGATCCAGCCTGAAATACCCCTTCCGCTCAAACTGAATAATATCCCCTTCGGCCAAACCGGCTACATTGCAATCCGCAAACGCCTCGGACCGGAACTCCGTCTTGGGCGTCAAAAAGTCATGGATATCTTCATCCTTCTCAATCTTATCCTTGGAGATAAGATAGTCAAAGTCCACGAGCTCGACGGGGACGAGGTCCTGGCCCTCCTGCGCCAGCCATGTGACCTTCTTGTCCGTCTTCTTGACGTCCCCGGCTAGATGCAGCTCCAGCTCCAGACTGTTGATCTTGCCGGTGGCTGGGTCGCTGTCGATCTTGCGCACGAACGCGTTGCCCCAGTTCATCAGGGTGATCTCCTCGTCTGGCTGGAATGTGACGGCGTCCACCTGGTCAAGGAGGATTTTACTGCTGTAGATTACCTTCTTGGTGCCCAGCTCTGCATTCTTGCCGTGCTTTGGTTTATCGGCGCTCTGCACACTATCAATGCCTTTGACAGTAGCCAGGACCGCATCCTGCTTGTCAACGGCGGTATGGCGTGGGGCCACAGGGTCAATGTACTTGCGGTTAGTGGCCCAGAAAAGAGTCCAGTCAAGATTGACGACGTTTCGGCTGGGGCCTTGCTTCAGAATAAACTCGCGCAGCGCAGGTACCGTCATACCACGTCGTCTGATACCCCGAATCGTAGGCATACGCGGATCGTCCCAGCCCCATACAACTCCCTCGTCGACCAGCTTTGTGAGTTTTCTCTTTGACAACACCGCGCGAATGAAGTTCACGCGGGAGAAGTCCCAGATCTGCACTTTGCGAATGCCAAGGGCCTCCTGCATCCAGGCATACTGCGCGTTCCGATCGCCATACTCAGTAGTTCGCAATGCGTGGGTCACGCCCTCCAAAGAATCCAGGATAGGAACACAGAAATCGTATGTTGGGTAGATTTTCCATGTGCTACCAGTCCGATGGTGCGGCTCCATGTTGCAGCGGTAGATGACCGGGTCTCTAAGTGCCTTGTTCAAGTCGTCAACGGAGATTTTCGCACGGATACACCACCGCTGGCCTTCTACTGAGCCGGTTTTCATTTCAGCGAACCGTGCCAGATTGTCCTCAACGCTCTCGTTACGGCGTTTGCTTTCAATGCCGTTGAACCGCTCATCTTGCATCACCTCCTTCTCAGTGTCGTCAGCGTATGCTTTACCATCACTAATAATTTTGACGCAGTATTCGTACATCTCCTGGAAATAATCACTGGAGAAAGAGGTTTTGTCCGGATAAATACCCAACAGGGACAAATCATGTTTGATCGCATCCTCAAACTCCTGATTCTCCTTGGAAGGATTGGTATCATCGAATCGGCAAATCAAGGTGCCCTTGTTCTGCTCATGAGCGAAATAATCATTCAGAAGTGCTGCTTTGGCGTGTCCGATATGCAGATATCCCGATGGCTCCGGTGGGAACCGGGTCACTACCCCGTTTTCCACGTTCTGTAGACCGATGTTGTAGCTTGCACCAGCGGCACTTGCAGCAGCCTTTCTCTTCTGGGCACTAGCACTCAACTCAGCCACGGCAGTGGTCACCCAAGGGTACGCGGCTTCGATAAATGTGAACCAACGGCTGGTAGTTGTCGCGGCCTTTCTAACTCCCGCCACAGCGACTTTATTTCCACGAAGAGTTCCCCAGACGGCAAGGTCTGCCAAGGTAAGAGAATAGCCAACGATGTACGATCGGAGGGTAAGATGGGAATCGAGCTCCTTCATGGGCTGATCCAATGATTTGAAATCCAATGGCCTCAGAGCGGTTGATCGTTTCACCCATTCATCGACCTAAATTTCGCGAAAAGGAAAGAAAAAACAAATTGTGGTTAGCAAAGTTGGACGGCAGCAAGAATTTTCGCATTGAACAAAATATATGTGTATTTGCACAAACCTGCTCCTTGTCCCCAGCTTGCAGAGGTTCATATATATTCTCCAGATGCTTTAGGATATCATCGTCGTAAATCGTCTTCCCATCGTCTGTTTTGAGCTCCAGCTTTGCACCTTGGGATGCGATGGATTCGACATCCTCAAACACCACGGTGACATCGGTGCCTGGGAGGGTCTGCTTGACATAGTTGATAGCGAGTAGGGTTGGAAGGAGGAAGGCATTGTTCGCCTTTGCGGCAACGGTGAGTTGAGACATCTTAGGAGCGATGTCAATATGATTTTCTTTTCTTTCCGTTCGAGGTGGGAGGGATGGAGGGGTAAAGGGGACTGACTGACCGTGGGGCCAGGCGGAGCTTACGGATGTGATTGATTTTTCTCAGGTAAATATAAGTTTCTAGTCCCGCAGGAATCTGTGAGTCAATACCACCAATATGACTGGGTTGGTGGTCTAACTATCAGGAAATGGTGACTCAATGAATGAAGATGTGGGGTGTTGGTGTTGAATCTTTGGTGTTCAAAGGTTGTGAGATGGCTTTTTAGCGGGGCATCACCACCACCACATCATCACCACATCACCAATTGCCCTTCTTACAATGCACATGGTACTGTGCCCAACCCGTTCAACACTACAGATCCGTACAATTATATAGACATTCTCCTATCTTGAAGAATCCTCTAACATACCCTTTGGATTTCGCGATATTGACCTGCTTCTCCCCCCGAATTGAATAGATTCAAATCCAGAGATTATCATTCATCAGAGCCCTTCAACTCCCCTAGAATGATTTGAAAATATGAGCTATAATACCAGCATAATAAACAAGCTGATATCTTTCCCCTCTGCTCTTTTTTTCCTGTGATGTAACTTATTTATCCGCGTCTAGAGTCTGGTTTTTCCGGCGCCGAAACACCCCACGCGCAACCTTATATTAGTTAGTTAGTCCGCGCTCCAACCACCCGTTGGACGCGCATCATTAGTTAAATAACTCGTGGAGACACACATCCGAACTATCTCCATCCCCCAACACGCGACGCTCGCCCGCATTCCTTTTGCTGCAAATTGTCTCTCTTTCCTCTGCTTTTCCCTCCCCAGGTTCAATTGGTTATAGACGGCCCATCACAGTGTTGCTTTCGTTTGGATTTTATTATCCTGAATCAATTCCTTCATTCTCCTGTTTTGCCGACGCGGGTAATAGTTATAGATCCGGAACTATAGATAGAAAAATCCCCCATCCCGCCAACCTAACGACTTGCTCTCCGCCGTCCATCCTTCTACCATACATACCTTCGCATTCGCCGTCTATATCATATATCTTCTACAATAATGTCACAGTCAAGCCCAATGAAATCTGAACGACGCGTTCTGGTTGAGAAATCAACCAACGCGTCCCTGACTCGATCCCATTCTCAGAGCACGGCCAAGTCGAGCATATCCTCGATGTCCCCCCCCGTGCTGGCGGGCCAGAAAAGATCAATTGATCAGGTGGACTCTGCTCAGAACAGGTCGAGCTCGACAAAGAGCTCTTTCAGCCAGATACGGCGGGAGGATGAATTCTACATATATGAAGAGAATAACACACAGTCTAGTACAGATGCAGATAAACAGGTGTGTGTTGTTGTGTGCAAAATGAATAATAAATCACATTGCCTGTGTGAGAGAAAAGAAAGAAACAAGAACATAAACTAAGACAAATCTCACAGATAATATCATCTTCTTTTCTTCAAACCGCACACTCCTTTGATCAAGAAAAAATGCCCAAGAACGCATCCTCACAACAGAGTGACACCATGTCTTCTCTACTCAACCTCAGCTTTGGATCTGAGAGCAACAAGACCTCGCCCAACCCCTCTTCCTCCTCGAAAAGTCCCACACAAGCACCCCCCACAAAACCAACAACAGCAACAGCAGCAGCCCTCGCCCCGACCGTGCCAACAGACCCTGTTGAGAGAAAAGCTTTTATCCAACAGGTTAGCAAGCCAATTAAGCCCCCAGCCCCCCCACAAATACTTAGCTATCATAGCATACATAGTTCGTTTACTAACCCCGCACAGAAAGCAGACCTCCTCCGCAGCCGCGTCCAATCCGCCATGAAAAACATCAAAGCCCCGCAGGATCAGATCGACCGACGTCTCTCAGCCCTCGAGGCACAGGCCAGCAGCCGTGATCGCCCTTACCTCCCTCACCCACTGCGCTCCCTTTCACACCCAACCAGCAAGCACAGACTGCCTCAGCAGCAGCAGGAGTATGTGGACGATGGAGACGAGGACTTAACCCCAAGAGCCAAGATGCCCAAACTCCTCCCAGCACCAGTCCTGCATCCGACGGGCTACTCAGCTCAATACGCGCCCACCAATACTATGCTCTCCTCACCACCCGCGTCCGCAACTGGCGAAAATTACGGCGAGAAGGTTGGGATGGAGATGCAGATGGAGATGGACGGGCACGACCACATGGAAAATGAGTTGACTCCAACCCAAGCCAGAGCAAAAAATCACGTCAACGGTAACAGCAACAGCAACAGCAATAGAAACGAGAGCAACCCCCCCCCAGACATCCCCACGTCACCTATGCAACCCTGCAGCCCACCGCACACGGGTGACTCGCCCATCGTGATTGAGAGAAACGCGAAAATGTGCGCTGTGGACCAGATGATTGCCAAGGCGAAGAAGGGAGAGGCGGTTGATGGGCTTTTGAAGCTGATGAAGACTACTACTGAGTATGATAAGTTGGATGAGTGGACTGGGTGAATTATTGAATTATGTATGGCCTTGATCAAGTTAATCATTCATCGATCATGACGCTCAAATTTCATTGGGCGGGAGGGGTTTATTTTATTTTAGTTTTCTTTTGTGAAGGGATGGATGTGGACTTGTTTCTTCTTTTTTAATCCTTTGGGTAATTTCGTTTCTGTATTTCTTCTTCTTTTCTTTCCTTTCTTGTGTACAATATGACGGGACGGTGATTAGGTGGAATGAGAGGAAATGGCGGGTTGGTCGCATGAAGATGATTATGAGATTCCCCAAGCTGTCTGTTTCCATACTTTTTTTTGCGTGTGGAGAAATGTTTTTGTTTGACAGAATACCCAGATTAAGAAACAGTTTCTTTAGATATCTAGAGGAAGAGAAAAGACTTTAATATATGTCTTAATACCCAGTCCTGGGTTATTTCACTACATTTCTGTTCTACAACAACAATGTAGGTATATATAAACTAAATGTGCCCCTGAAGTCAGGAGCCCCTGATATGGTCACATGATAAATGGCATAGTCAAACTTACCTCCTCGTCGTTCTTCTTCAAATATATAAAACACTCTGACTACTCTCTATTAGTACGGAGTATACTGGACTATATACCAAGATGCCGTCATTTCAATTACTGATACATCTTGATGCTTTTCAACAAGTGCCTTTTTCATTCAAGACATTCTTAATCCACTGAGAATGAAAGAATCAAATTTGCTACCGTGAATCAAATATAACCACACTGTTTTGCTCACTTCATATTTTCCAATTACCATACCTACACACTTTGTTCTACTCATTCATTCATTCTGTTCTATCCTGTTCATCATGGTTATGCGCTTAAATCATGGTGAATACAATGTACTGGCTCTGGGAATCGATATTCAATGGTTGGCAAGTTCCCATTATTTACTACCAAAAGGAATGAGCGTCCTTTTTTTTGGGTGTGGGGAGTATCCCTTTATCACTTCACTGCTGATCTATAACTATAGCAAGTAGCGTATGGTTTTACACTATATATTGGCTTTCAGTATATTGTCTTTCGTGTGTTTCTCTTCCTTCCAACTACCACAATTCTTTTCAAGCCTTCTTGCATCTTTGACTGCCAGCCTGGACTCACAGCTCTGGTAAGCCATCGTTTACCCGGTCTGGCAACTGAGAGATAATCTCATTATTTTAAACTTAGACATCAAGTTACCTATCGTTCTGGCCCCCCTGGTCATTTGAGGCTCTGTTTCTACGACTGAGTTTACCAGGGATACATATATCTTAAACATTTTGGCAACTTCTGCATCCTACCGAAGAAGGGGGGTAAAACGAAGAATTCTGCATATCAGAAATGGCCCCCTTCTTCCGAACCTCTGAGCTGAGCTAGTAAGTAAATCAGACAACAAAACATATCTGATATAATTATCGTATCATTTGTTCCAGGACAACCCCCCACCCCCCTGCTTATACTCAAATAACCCTTCATTAATCAATCATATCTAGCCTCCTAAGAGGACCTAAAATCCGCATCCTCCACGCAAACACCGAAGATGAAACCCCCCAATCCATCTACGACACATATCCCAAGTGGCTAGCTATGCACTTCTCCGATTTGCTAATGGATTGCTTCCCCGATGAGCACGAAGCCCACGTGCCCCGCAAAGGCTGTAACGGCACCGACACCGTAACCATATACGGCGGCGTCAAGCATGCTCACCTCGTGGTATTTAGATGGATGCTAGCCTGCTGCAAAGACACGGGGGTTGCCAAAATCGACTGGCTCCCCTTCGCCAAATACATCCGCATCCTCGAAGCGGCGGAAATCCTGCATGTCGAACCCGTTCAAGACGACATGTGGGGCCGCATGCATAGGATAGCGCAAAAACAGGTGCACGTCGACGATGTGCGGATGGTGTATTTGAATTACCACAAGTCGTCGCCTGTGCGCCAGTTGGTTATTCGCAGTATTGGTGATGCGGTGTTTGAGCGCCGGTTGCGCAATTTTGGGGCGTATAAGGTGTTTAAGGGTGAGTGTGCTGAGTATGAGGCGGATATTTATGAGTATTTGCGTGGGAAGCGGAGGGGGGTTTATGAGGAACAGCAGCGGGCTGCGAGGGCGGCTGCATTGGCTGCTAGGAAGGCCAATAAGGCAGATCGGAAATTAAGCGCGAAGATCGGCGGTGACGGTGGTCGTCAGACTCCCGGGCAAACTGGCGCGAAAGTTACTGCTGCTGTTGTTGCTGCTGTTCCTGGCCGCGAGGATGGAGTTGTAGACCCGGTAGCATCTGGCCAGGTAGTTTCTAAGACTATCTCTGCCGTTGTCACTCGTAAGGCTCAGGGGGGTAGACCTGGATATGCCAAGGTTCAACTTCGTGACCTTGGGGTCTCGAATACCCAGTTCACTGGCCGCAGACATACTGCTGGCATGGCACAGGGTCGTCGCACCCACACACAATAGTAATAAGCTATCAGGTGGGTAGGACGGAAAGGGGGGAGCTTAATTTGATCGACTAGTAGGAACCAGGTAGGGGGAGGGCTGCGGTAGGATGGATGATTCATTAGATAAAGGTCGAATTCTCTGGTATAGCTCTAAATTTTGTTAAATATAAATAAACAGAAATTTCATATCTAAGAGAAGGTCAAGAAGTTAGGTTAGTTAGCATTCTCCCTCCACTTCTAAAGATCTTAGAATAAACAAGAACCGGTCAAACAAAGGCATTTTCAAAGACAGTGAAATTGCATGGGTGAATAAATAGAAAACAATGGATGAATGGAAAATAAGGGAGATAAAACAGTAATGGTCAAAGAAACAAAGACAAGAAGAAAGAGAATTAGACATAAAAAACGGCTATTCTCCATTGCTGAAACAAGAGGAACAAATAGTATTTGTCTCTCAATGAATGAAGCAAAACATAGACTGGATTATGATTACAAAATGAACCTGATAAAACCACGTAGATGATTTTTTTGTTTTTTTGTTTCTTTTCACTGTTTGTGTCTATATCTATATTTTAACTCTATCCATATTTCTCCGTGTTTATAACCAATCCTCGAAATAAGATTGCATTTCCTCTTTTGAGCAGAAGAACAAGCAGTCTGGAGCTTCTAAACATAATCAGGCAAAGCAAAGCCAAAAGAAAAAGGGGCTGGAGATTTCCTGATCCCTAGGTTCTTCTCGGAAATTCCCATGGTCTTTCTCGTCACTGTTAAACAAGTTGAACAAAGAAACAACAAAATATTATTCCCGCCCTTATTCGCTTAATACCAACATATTTTTTTTATTTAACGCCGCTCCTCTTGCCGGTTCTTCGCCTTTCCCACCAGTCAAAGAAAAGAAAAACGGAAAACGGAAGTGGTGGAAGGGACCGTTTAATATAATCCTCTGGACAGTTTCAGGTATAAAAGACCCCCAAAGAGTCGAGAAAAAAGGACAGAGAAAAGCATCACACCAAGCCAATTCTATACGGGAATTTATCACCGTCGACAGGATATGGTAAATGCCGCCCGTAACTAGAAACAGAGGGAGGGCGACAAACGGAACAGCCCCTGTGGATATGTCTGCAAAGCCAAGTGCCCGGAAACTATTCCGAAAAATCGAGTCGAGGGAGAGTGAGTACCAGAGTTGATTTGTTTTAATCGACTAATTTGAACTTGTTTCAGACCTGCCTTATTCCCAACGCGAAATAAAACTGACACTTTTATTAGTCAAGGGCCCGTCGGCAAAAGGATGTCGGATTTTGTTCTCCGGCCACGAATATCGCGGGAGGAGTCGAGATTATTGGCGTGAACGACTGGGTTGGAAAGGAGAAAAACGAGTGTGAGATTCAACTTGTGGACACAGACAATTTCTTTTTTTACGCGTCCATTCCTCCAATCTTTCCCAGAGAATTACCCCTCCATTTCGAGTAAAGAGGATCTAATGACACGTCCCTTTCGTCCTTTCCGGCCACTAGTCGCTACGAAGCCGTCGGGAACCTAGAACTCAAAGAATATAATTCTAGCATTAGATTTTCATGGGATTGGGAAACGGGACAGTGGATGCCTAAATCGGAGTGGTTGGAGAAGATGAAATGGCCCACAGGCTCTCGTCAAGGTAAAGGGAAGGTCAAGGCTAAGGGAAACGATAAAGCTACGGGTGGTAGTCTCGCAACATGCTCGGGTTGCCTTGAACGGGATTGTAAAGTTGTCACTTTCGTATTCGAAGAAGGCGCCGGCGGCCAAAGCTCAGCCGAGGAGCAAAGTACAGCTGAACCAAAGCCATCAGCGGCGACCAAGAGGAAGGGAGCCGATGCTCCCGTGGCTGGCCCGTCGGTTCAGCGACCAGGAAGAGGGGTGAATCTAGGAGCCAAGCGTGACCCGGAATCGGGAGACATGGCTGCTGAAGCTGGGCTAGTTACACAGAGGAAAAGCTCACCCGAAACCTCGACCACGACTCCTCCAGAACTAACCCCCGGCGCTAATCCGGTTCCCAAATCTGAGGGAATGGCGGATAACCCACTGGTGAAACGGAGGAAAAAAGTTCAGGAACCATTCGCTGATGAAGGACTGGCGTCAGAAGCCAATATTTCTGCTGAATCGGAGCAAGGGGCAACGAAGCCGCCATCAAACAATGGTGGGAGGGTCGGATTGGTGGCTCCAGTAGGTGGTGATGGGGTATCCCTAGGCGCCAATCATGCTCTTCTTAACCCCGGAGAAGAAGTGAGAGTGCCGGGAAGAGTGCTGAGGAGTAGAGTAGCCGGGTGGGCCGCCCCAGCAGGAGTGGCGCTGGGGACGAATATCGTCCCCAGACCGGGGGCAAAAGCGCCGAAGTTACCGGCAAAAAGGGGCAGGAAGCCAAAGACCCAGTCAGCGACCACCCTAACAGCAACGGAGGGCAATGGAGTTGCTCAGGGGCCTAACATATTTTCTAAGCCGAAAGAACAGCCGAAGAGGCCACCAGCTAGGAGAGGGAGGAGTAGAAAGATCGTGCCTGAAGCTGTGTCAGTCGGTATGATAGTTGAGGGTGTTTCTGGTGATCAGATGGTAGCTCCTGAAACGTCGGGGGTTGAAGCCCGGAGACACAGCCAGGCAACGGTTGTGGAGGAGGAGGCTAAGGAACAGCGGCCAACAGACCGGAAAAGAAAACTAGAAGAGTCATCAATCTCCGCACATGGAGAAACGCCAGCAGAGACGGAACGCCGGCCGGAAAGGACCCGTCGGCCCCCAAAGTGGTACCAGGATTGAAATACGGCCTCTGCAGTTCCTGGGAGGCGCTAGATGAACCAGCGGAAGGTCGAGAAACTGAAAAATGCAAAATGAGGAATGAGACTGGGATATGGAAGAAAAAATTATTTATCGTTCTAACGGACTTTCTTTAACTTTCTCACCCTACGGCCAAGCACATCTCTCCCTTCCTCGATCTCGCCCGTTGCCTCCCGCTTTGCCTCGCCCACCTCCTTTATAACTCCGCCACGTACAATCCGACCCTCAATACTGACTCCTTCCTCCTTCCACTCTACCATCTTCCTCCCGACACGATCTTCGATAGCCAAAACCAGCTGGACATCACGTTGACCAACCAGTGTAACCGCTTCACCTTCACGCCCAGCTCTGGCCGTTCGACCAACACGATGGACATAATCATCGGGATTGCGGGGTACATCAAAATTGATTACCAAGCTCACGCTGGGGATATCTAGACCACGAGCAGCGACATCAGTCGCAACTAATATACGAGCGGCAGAAGCACGGAAACGCGACAGGTTTGCAGTACGTTCCGACTGCGGGAGGAGACTATGCAGCGACGTGACTCTATGGCCAAGGCGTCGCAGCATACGCTCAAGGAGATCCGCAGTCTTCGTTCGATTGCAAAAGATAATAGCGGGCTTTGGGGCATTAACTTCCGTCGATAGGAGGGTGTGGAGAAACGCTTCGCGATGGGTTAGGGGCACTTGAAGATAGGTCTGCTTGAGGGTAGGCGGGATGGTAGCTTGGTTTTCTGTCGATATTTCGGTAACGAAGATCGGAAGCTTGTTCGCGGGTCGAGGTATGGACTGGAGCGCTCGAACCTCGGGGGTGACCGTGGCTGTGAAGAGGAGTGTTTGACGAGCTGTTGAAGGGGGAAGCGCAGAGAGACAGGTTTCTACATCTGGGAGCATGCTTCCCGGTCCAGATGCGAGGAGCCGGTCAGCTTCATCGAGAACAACCATGCGTGTGCGGTTGAGGCCGCAGATCGTATCTGCCCCGGAGCTGTTAATATGATCCGCTAGACGACCAGGCGTGGCAATCACTACGTGAGGGCGTTGGGAGAGAGCAATAGCCTGAGGGCGCATTTCGGTTCCGCCAGTAATAAGAATAGGCTTGAGAGATTGCGGCGCCGAAATAGCTTTAATTTGTTCAAATATTTGTAGAGCTAGTTCCCTATATGCATAAAAATTCAAGTTAGAAAACAGTATAATATAAAATGTTTTAAGCTCGAGAACTCATCACATTGCGCCAAAGCTGCCGGCTTTAGAACCCTCTCCCTGCCCGTCTTCATTTCATACGTACCTCGTCGGAGTCAATATTACCGCAAAAACCCCAAACGGATCCTCCGACCACTTCTGCAATATGGGCGCAGCAAAAGCAACCGTCTTCCCTGAGCCCGTCCGACTCCCACCAATGCAATCCCTCCCCTTCAGAATTTCTGGTATACACGCTTTCTGAATGGCCGTCGGCCGTTTAATGGCCATCGCAGACAAGGAGCCTACGAGCCATGGTGAAAGGCCGAGGGACGCAAATGACGAACCGTCTGATGGGGTTGTTGCTGCTAATGCATCTTTGGCGGTTATGGGGTCCGCATCTGTCGTAGCGTTCCCATTATTTTCAGTATTGTTTTCGGTGTCTGTGGGTTTCTTTTTTATTCGTGAGATTGTTGAAAAGAGGGGTTGTTGTACTGGGGCTGCTTGGGCTGCTAATGAGATTTCTGCTTCTGAGGAGCTTGATGATGCTGATGCTGATGATGATACTCGGCGTCGTTTGGAGGGTCGGGCTAGTTCAAGTATTTCGAGTCCGTTGTCTTCGCTAGACGATTCATTGGGAGTAGAAGAATAAGATTTTTCTGACTCTGACTCCAATTCAGCCTCTATATTTTTTAAAGGAGCCATCTTGCTGGGTGCAATTGTCGAAATGTTGTTGTTCGTTTCTTTTTACAGACGAATTGAGAAGAAAAAAGATTCTGCCGATTTCTGGTAAAGGCGGTGAGTAGCTAAGTTTAGTATTCACGTGATGTAAAAGCCCTAATGGTGAGGTCCCCTTATTTTTGACATTTAGAAGTATGAGATAGATAGTGCATATTAGAAATGGATAAGTAAAATGATTACTTCGATGTAGTGTATCTGGTCTGGATCGCAGCCCAACTATGATATCCTTATCTAACTATAACTGATTATAATTTCTAAAAAGTCTTCTCCAAGCGGAGAACAGCACATTAACACACCCTCTCTGTATGTAAAACGTAGTCTGTTCAGAATTGGCAATATTTGGAATAATCAAACATATAATAGCCATGAAGGCGATTAGGGAGTGGCGGGAAAGCAAGCAAGAAAGCAGACATTAATAATGAAGGTTGTGTGCATAGAAAGGGCTTGGAACTGAAGTCCCAACACCGCCCGAGAACAAAACCGAGACACGGCCTCCAAGTGAATGACCGGAGAGAGGGTCTTAAAGAAATATTGACATCAACATGCGCATCTCGCACTCGATCCTTGCAAATATATCCATCCTTCTTTCTTTGACAAAATATTCTCTCAAAATAGTTATAATTTCCTTCACAAAGATACTCTCCACCCTTTTCCGCACGCGGGATATCAAGAACAATTCAATCGCCCAACCGGTCGTATACATGTATTATAGCATATATATCCACAGAAGGCCACCAATAACAAAAACATGCACAAAAAATAGCCCTAATTCTCACCTCGACTCCTCCTCCGCATCGAAGACCTGGTCTGAAGCTCATACGACCCCCCCCTCTCCAACTCATCCTCAACTGCAAATTCTGACTTAAACATGCCACCACCCTGTCCGGACGCTGGAGTGACCGTTACATCGCTGTCCCTATACCCGTGCGTTCCACCAACATTCTCCATAGTAAAAGGGCTAGCAGTGGGCGCATCGAGCACGGCAAGCTCTTCCTGTGTGAACCACCGCGGAAGCAGAAGCGTCCGAACTGGGATGAGAATGAGAATGAACACGGGAAACCCAATTGCCGCGATCGTCTGCGTAATGGCGAAGGTTGCGCCAAAGCCCACAAGTTCAATCCCCACGAATGCCCAGATGGCCAGTTTCCGATCAATGCGTTTGAGCGGGTTAGATGCTGGGGTGAATTTCCTGTCTTGGGCTAGGAATTTTATTTTCTGCGTCACACCGTTGCTTAATAGGGCTTGGACGCCCATGATGAAGAAGAGTCCGGCCATTACTCCCTGTGGAATGAGGTGGAGAACGATAAGGAGTGGACCGCTCATCGTTCCTAGCGTGAGAAGACCTTGTGCGAGGTTGCTGAATCGTTGCTCGACGACGTGGTCGATGACGCGGACTGATTTACCCTTATTCGTTTCGTCTTCGTCGGCGACCTGGCGGGTTACGCAGAGCGCAACGGTATGGAAGGGCGCCTGAGGGATCAAGCCGTTGGGAAACGGGATGCCAAGAATTCCGGCCACGCCTGTCGTTAAACCGAGAAGAAATATATCCCAGTGAAATCCAGCAGGTTTTCGGAGTGGAAACTCCGTACCCTGAGCTATCAAGGATGAGACTATCTTATAGATTAGTATTTTCTGTAAGAGATAAATGACAGCCGAGAAGGAGAAGACAAAAAGAAAGAGGATTATTAAGAACCATTATGATCAAAGTAAAAGAGAATCGTCAACAGCACGGCGAAAGGTATCGCCAGGAATATGTCCCCGACATCCATATCCCAGAAATTAACAAGCCAGCTGCGGCCGAGAGTCGGGAAAAAAGCCTTGCTCGTGGGCAGTGTTTCAACCGGTACGTTTTTCATATGGCCAATGTGTACGAATCCCGTAAAAAACACGATTGTAAGTGGAGTGCCGTAGTCCTCGATGAATTTTCGGATATATCGCTGGAAGAGATTGCTTTCGCCGACCACGCCACATATGTGGGCGCACATGAGCACGAGAAGGGATACCATGATGGAAAGGTAGGCAGAGGCTTCGCCAGATTTTCCCCATTGACGTGTGAGGACCTGAATCCCCTTTTGCAGGTAGATAAATGCCACGTAGAATCCGAAGATATCGCAGGAGAAACGGGTGACATATGTCAGTGCATTGCAAGAATTGGTAATAGCAAGGATCCAATGCATTATCATCGCCCATCTAGAACTGTGTTAATATATGGATCTATGCAGGACACCAGATTTCATGTAATTTATGGATCGTGTAGGTAACTCACATTCCAATCCAGCACATAAAACCCAGGTAGTTGGTCCCTGTCGGGGACATGATATCATAAACTGTATAGTTAAAGACGGTAATTGGGCCTATGAACTGATTGTTGGCATACTTGGGTAATCACTATGCCCTCTAATGATGTATCAGAACGTAGCTACTAACCTGTTACTCCGACGATAACCAAGGGCTGGCCCGCAAGCAAAGAGAAAACTACTGCACCTAGCACTGAGGCCAAAAGTACTTCGTTGACTCCGTAGCTCATGTTTGTTTTTTCGAACATGTCCAAGGAAAACGCAAGAGCGGGCAAAATGCTGCAGGTATAGTAAGTACAGCATCGTGCAAAGGTTATATGTGGGTATGTTGTCTATATGCTTTGCATTTGGCGCTCTGATTTTTTTTTTTCTTTTCATGTAGTTCGTCTCGCCGGACAGCTTTGGAGAAAAATCACGGAAAAGAGAAGCCCATGTTTTTCTTCTTCTTGGGGTGTTTCGACTTGAAAGCACATGTTGGTAGCAAAAGGAGAGCAGGGAAAGGAGCTAAAAAGGGAGGAAAAGAAAAAGAGAGGAAATGTGCAAGAAAATCACAAATAAAAAAAGAAAAATTATATTCTCTGGGTCATCATACTTTGCAAAATACATATAAACCGTCGCGGGAACGACGCGATAATCCCAAGCATCCGTCCAGTCACTGACATAGTATGGCGCCCTTCTCTTAATATCGCCTATCATGCCCCGGAAAAAGTGAATATGCCACCACTTCTCTGTGGAGCTTGAAGTCCTCGTCGTCGTCGAACTCGAAGCCGTGCGCGTCAGGTTCTGCGGATAACGGGTAGGCTCAGATTCCGCCCCCGCCGTGGGTGGTATCGTCGTCATTGATGAGCGGCGGGGATGCCCTCTTGCGGATATGCTTGGGCTTTTCCATACTTTTTTCTGCTGGGTGCGCGATGGCGTTGAGGGACGAGATGATGCTGATGAGTGGAAATTTGGTCCTGTGGGAAGACTGAAGCTTCCGCGGGGCGATGACGGCTGCTGCTCCTGCGAACTCATTGTGTGAGTGGGATAATGCTCTGTCTCGCGCAAAAAAATCTATTTTGAATTATTGAATGAGGTTGGGAATAAATATCATTATCGTTCCAGCTATGAGAAGCAAACAGCGAGTCTGAGAGAAATGCTTCTCTATTCATAAATTCTTGACAAAGATATGGTAGTGTAGATGCTCCATCGCAGGTGGGTCTCCGGGTTAAATATATACTTTTTTTCTTAGACGGACCAGACAAGGAGCTGGAGCTGCCCGGGCAGAGTTTATCAGCAGCCATGATTGTGGCATGGTTGAAGCGATCTGAGCCATGCGTACACCAGCCACTCGGGAGATTCTCAAGGTTAGGGCCATACGGAGGCCCTCACCGCCAGAGTGGGGCTACACATATGCAAATAAATAAATAAAAAAACCAGGCACAGGTTTTTTATTGGTAGCTACGTTACTGCGCTCAGTTTAGATAATAATAACAGGATGAGAGCACTTCTCCTTGAATATTCACCGTCCTATCACCTATTCCTCCCTTCTACCTCACGTCTCAGCGGATCAGGCAATATTTATACAACCAACAGTGACAAATAATTAATACTATTATATCAAAATCGTACATGTACATACAATGATTGGTATCACGCATCAGTGAGTTAGCTAACCTACGCAAATGTCAATTAGTAGACAAATTATTAGTAGAAGCAAAAACAAAAATCCCTATTTGACACAAAAAAATCGTTACACACTCCCAATTCCTCCTCGCTTCAACGCTTTTTCCTTTTCTTTTCCCTGCTGTCAGTTTTATGTTATACCTATATTTCTGAACTGGTAGTAAAACTAAGAAACCTTTTTTTATTTATAAGTTAGAAAACCTTAATAGGCTCTAGTAAGTAAGCCCTTTCTTTATGTTAGTAGTGGCATGTGCGCGATAATATTGGTCGCGTCTGATGGGCAATTTAGGCTGGAGGGGGAGGGGGTGGTTGATCACTGGGAGGCTATAAATTGCAGTTATGTCAGTAATTTGCTCAAATAAATCCTCGAGGGTAGCGGATACTTACAGGAGGTGGCGGCCCATCAACCGGAGGGGGAGGTGGGGGTGGACTGCCCGCACCATAACCAGGGAACATAGCTCCCATCCCCGGAGGTGGAGGTGGAACTGCATTGAGACCAGGAGGAGCTCCCATATGCTGTTGGGGCGGGAAGGCCGAATAACCAGGGTACCCGTAGTTTGCATGGCCTGCTGGAGCTGTCGGAACCGCTGCCGGAACCGGAACCGGGGCTGGGACTGGGGCCGGTGCATGGTGATGTCGCTGCTGTTGTTGCCAGGGAGCTGGTCCGCCCGGTGCGCTGTGTCCACCTTGCGTGCCGTGTCCGCCATATTCACCACCGTGAGATCCATATCCATAACCATCACCCCCTCGACTTTCTCTGTCGCCACGGTCAGCTCCCCGATCACCGCGATCATGACGCCCCCCACCACCGCCACCGCCAGCTGCCCAGGGGGGAGGTGCTCCGTGTTCACGCGGAGGGTAATCATCACGGGGCGGCCGCTCTTCTCTTGGCCGTTGCCACGGGGCAGGTCCACCGGTCGGACCCCGTTCCCATGGTTTCAATGGACGTTCACCACCATCGCCAGCGGCACCACCGGCACCACCAGCACCACCACTATAGTTGTCATTTTGTTCATAGCTACCAGGGCCAGCTTCGATGCGACGCTGAGGTTTGTCATCGCTTGGCGGTGCGCCTCCGAGTTCTTGCATGAGTTGCTATAGTCATATGTTAGAGTACTTTTCTTTGGAAAGGGAAGAAGAAGAAGAAGAGAAGAAAAAAAGAAGAAAACAGGGTTGTTGAAAGCTTACCTCCATCTCACGGTCCACGGCATCGCCGCCACCACGACGGCCAGATTGCACACTGGGGCCATTGCGCCAATCAGTCCCTCTCTGGCGATCCGGACAATCTTTGGCCATGTGTCCAGCATTTCCACAAACGCGGCAAATAATGCTAGCGGTGAAGTTACGTTGCTCGGGACAATCATATTTGCGATGCCCAATTTGACCGCCTAAGTATATTATTAGAAGTCTGTTGCCATTTTTATTATTGGTTGGGAAAATGGGCTGGAAACTTACAGTTCTGGCAAGCTTGGTTTTCGTCATCTCTGAGTGTTCCGTTAAGGGCCGCGAGCTCTCGTAGCTGGTTTCGTTTGAGCTCATTCTGGCCTTCGGGAATTGATGCAGCCTATATCATTCAATCTGTAAATAAATGCATATGATAGAAAAAGGGAGATAGGGATCACGTACAGTTTCGATAACGTTATGAATCAACTTCTTCGCTTTGTTAACCTTTTCTTCGGTATCTGCCATGATTAGACAGTGAAGATCTTCTTCCTGGTTGCTAGTGTGAGCAGCGTCAGATCGACCTTTGCCCTCTTTGACGGAACCTTTGCCCCGAATGGCAATTTTGGCACCGGATTCTGTTTCCATTTTCTTGAGGGTGTTTCCACGAGGTCCGATAAGTAAGCCAACTTTAAAAAGAGGGAGTGGTAGTCTAAGTGTTAGTCTTTGAAGATTTATAAAAGTAGAAGTGATGGTGCATTAGTAGTTAGGAGGGTTAGTGGCAAAAACCAAGGAAAAGAGAAAGGAGAAAAATAGGAAACAGAGAGAAAAGAAACGACTCGAGGGCTAGCTCGAGTCGTTTGAATAATAATAATAATAAAAGAAGAAAAGAAAAGAAGAAAAGAAAAGAAAAAAGAAAAAGAATAGTTAAGGATGAGAAGAAAACAGTTAGGAGTTAGAGGGTTAGTTATCATACTGAAGTTAATCTCTGGATAGTCATTCACGGGCACATAGACTTTCTCCTGTGTTTTAGTCGGACGCCTGTAGTCAGACGGCGGATGATAGTTAGGGATGACTTTCATGGCCTTCTCAATGAGCTTATGGCGTTCGTCTTCCAGGCGCTTCCGGTAGCGGTATTCCCTGGTATTCACACGCCTACCGAAGTTGTCGTATTGCGGAGCCGGAGAAGGGGACCTATTACAGAAAAAAAAAGAATGTTAGAAAAATGCTTGTTTACTTATCTCAGGTAGGAAGAAGGTGATTGATTGATTGTTATTATGACGCACCTGTCTCCGTCCGCAGGGACAACATCATTGATCCTAAGTTTCTGGCTAATTTCCTCGATGCGAAGGTGAAGCGTATATGCCTCAAGCTGTTCATTTGTCATATTCGCCATGATCAGCGTTGGCAGGCCCATGAGGCCAGCGGCTTTGTTTTCCTCTGCATCTCCCCACCGGTTGCGCTTCTTGCGCTTCTTAACTCCATCAACGGGAGGTTGTTCAGCTGCTAAAGGGAGAAAACAGAAAAAGAGTTAGTTATATGTTTTTGCATGTGGTATATATATATATATATATATATCTTGGGGTGGCGCGCGCAGACATACCTCGTACAGGACTCCTGCCACGCTTGTTGTATCCAGCATCTGGCGTTGATACTGAAACGGAGTCGTCGCTCTTGTTGTCTTCATCACCTGCAAACCTGCGGCGGCTGCCGAGTGGGATGTTGTTAGATCCAGTAATTCCTTGATTACGCCACGCCATGATTGCTTGTAAGATTCTGATGATTCAAGTTAATCGGGTCAGTTAGTTGAATGTGTAGCTGAAGAAGCAGAATGTGGCAACTTGGGGAGAGTAAGAAATAGGGATTATAATATCACGTGATGTTGATTATGTAATGAGGGCTGGGAGCGTCCATTTTTTGGAATTTTTTGAGAATCATTGAAGTTCTTCTAGGGGGTCGAGCGAGAACTGGATGATGCTTGCGCTTTATTTAGACTACTGGCAAGTGTGCCGAACGGCCGTAATACTTCAACAAATGTTTCCCGGTCTCATATCAATAAATACGTAATATATAATTTCACGAACAAAAGATATATATCCATTCCAATATGTACAGTTGTAATATAAATAAATAGTATAAAAACAAAAAAGGAGGGGTTTCGAGAGAAGAATACACAACAAGAAAAAATAAATAAGGTATGTGGGAATAAAATAATAATAATAATAATAATAATAATAATAGGTTTGCGCGTCCACATTTTGGTATGAACGGCGTTGGGCAAGGTTGCAACCGGGATGTGAGGTGTCGGCTTGAAGACGACAATTGTGTGTAAATATAACGATTGTAAGGGATTGTTTTGTTTTTTGCAAATCGGGTCGAGAGATAAGTTGAGGTTAGTTAACCGAGCGGGAGGGGTGAAGTATATAAATATAGACATGAGATATATCGTTTCTGGGTTGGGCCTTTTCCCACCCACACCCCCCCTCTGTAAAAATTGTGGGCGGGAAGAAGCAAGAGCAAAAACGCTGCGAAGAAAATGGAGCATAACATGAAGAAGAGAAAGTGCAAGAAGCGAAAAAAGAAAATCAAAAGTACAAAACAGAAGAATCGATCTACCACGAGAAGCTTTCCTCTAAGAAATCAATATGGCTTCCGGATTGCCTCGTTCGGCATACTCGCCGGACATCATCGCTCAAGCTACCCGTGCCGCACACAAGGACACCCATCGCTCCGATCTGGGTTTCTATTTCGGCATCGACAAGCGTTTGAACATTGGGTTTGCCCGGGAACATCTGCACGGTTGAACTGGGGCTGTGTATTTCGCGCGTGTTACGCGGCCGGGTGATGAAGAGCAAGATCCTAAGAATGTCGCGGCGCCCTTCCATGGACAGGATGCTGTTCATCCATGGGCGGATCCACTCGAGGTGCTCTGGTGATTGGATGATCCAGACTAGGGTAACCCGCCGAGCAGCAACGGTGCCCGCTGCATAGCCTCCAACAAGATGGCGGACAAAGGACACATGGTGTGTGATACCAACACCGGCCGCGAATAGCAATACCGTCCCGTACGAGTCTAGTGAGTGTTTAACGCCATAGGGCCCTTCTACCATGGCATTGACTGTGATACGGCCGTCCATGGTTTCGCTTGCGCGTTCGAACAGAGCATTTGTGAATCCTGTTCTTCGGCGGATAATCAAAGAGATGGCTGTCTTTTTCGCGCTGAGAACATCCTGTCGAGACCTGACAAGGCCCTTCTCATCGGTAAGGTCGTCTTCGGCCTCGCTCCACGCAGCAGTGAAGGGGTGGGACATCCAAAATCCCACAGATGGCACGTAGAGGTACAGGTGCTGACCAGGCTGGAACCTCCATGGTCGTACCAGTTTCAAAGTGATGCGCAGCGCTTCCCCGGGTAGAACTTCGACGATTGCTGTTGTGTTTCGTTTCTTACCGAAATTTCGGAAGAGGAGGAGAGCAAGACGGGTAAAACGCTGCAATGTGTTAATGACCTGGTGATAATGAAATACATGAAAACAAAAAAAGACTGAACTTACCTCTGCTGCCCAGAGCGTGATGGCTGCAATGAGATATTTTAGTGCAGGTCTTGACTTCAAGTGCACATACAAAAAGCCGAAACATACGCCCACAAAGAGGATGTGAAGATGTAGGAAGGTCTCATAGAACGCATGTCGAATTGCAGACGGCGAGTGTAGGGCGAGTGTCAGGAAAAGGACCATAGCCTAGCCTCATTAGTTTATATTTCCCAAGGTATATATATTTATCGCTCTCTCTCTCTCTCAAGATGAACATTGTACTCACAATTAGGCCAGAATAGATGAACTGGCTTTGGAATGATGCTTGGACAGCCGCCCAGCCCTCTATTAGACGGGTTAGTGGCATGTTATGATATATGTTAAGGGAGTTGTTAAGAGGACTAACTTGTATGGACTTTGTTTACCATCCACGCAATGACATGGGTAAGGGCCTCCAAAACCACGATCCGCGCAAACCAACGATGCAGAAGATTCCAGGTGTCAAAAGAGACGTTCAGCATTTTGATAAGAGGGTTATTCCTCCCTCCCATGACAACTAGTGGTATTAGATTAATCACGGCTATGATGCCCGAACGGTTTATAATGATAGCCAGAACAGTGGTTTCCGGTTCTGAATATGGGATCGTGATGCAGCAGAGGGTTACGTTCATGGCGATGATGCCGAAGAGGAGGAAGGTTTGAAATCGGGTAGGAAGAGTTCCAACGTTCACGGCAGTGGAAAGACGGAATTCCCGGTTATGCCGTGTTCGAAATAGGGGAGCGTATACGACGGACTTCTTCAGCCATGCCCAGAATGGGTCTGCTGGTATGAAATATCGTTGGGCATCATTGTTGAGGGACGTGAGTCGACGTATATGATTCGAGAATCGAATGGTGTTGTGCCATATTAGGAAGAAGGCGAGGATACATCCTCCGACTAGGAGTGAGAGACGTCCGAGATGGTCGGACAGGAGATAGGGCGCGGAAGGTTCATCTTCTCCTCCTGCTCTTTTCTCATGCGCTGCAGCTACTGTGCCAAAAGCCGACACAAGTATATGTGAAGATTTCATAATGTATTTCTTTCGCGAGTTCTCTCTCTAGAACCCCCTTCCCAGAAACAATGTATAGAAAGTTTGAAGAAGAGAAAATATACCAGGCCAAGCTGGTGTTTGGGTTCGATGCTTGTAGACCAGCCACAGAGCGGTACCCAAAAAAGAGCGCCTAGGAAGGAAATGGGTAAAGACAGAGGGCGCTTGACGGGTGTTTTTAAATGAATGGTTTAAGCGAATGACGATATGATGTGGAGATGTAAATAAGGAAGTATGTTGTCTGGTAACCGCCAGGAGGCAGAAGGTTGGGAGGCTGGAAGGGCTTGGTTTGTTTAGGGGGACTGTGATGGAACAGTTCCACCAGATCTTCGCGCTTGTCGGTCGGAGAGAAAGAGGAAAGTCTTGTCACTCTGTGGCGTCGGGCACATTTAAAAAGAAGGGAGCGAGGAGACGATGACGGTATCCGTGCCGTGGGAAGGGAATGTTTGGTGTTTCGATACCCCAGGACTCAGGACGGACAGACGGAATGGTGGTGGGAGGAGGGGTTATGGTTAGGGATATGATATCTGGAGAGTTTTTGTTTTATCCTGGATTCCTAGGCCAGTAGAAACGGTGGAGGTCCCTGAAACAACGAGTGAAGCCTTGTGTTTTAAGAAAAGCCCCTAAGGAGAGAATGACGAGATACACAAGAGGCAGACAGATGAAATCACCCCGCACCAGCCAGGCAAAAAGAGTGTGATGGCTGCGGGTCAAAGATTGAGTCAGTCAGTGACTGCAAGAAAAGAGGATCAAATAAACGAATGTTTTATTCCTGCTAAGCAGTCGTACAGAAAGAAGAGTGAGAGAGAAAGAGAGAGGAAGAGAATATAGCGCGAGAATAGCGCGAGTACAGCCAAGCGAGAAAAGAAAAGACAGCGTTCAGGAATCAGGGCTTCTTCTGGGTTGCGCGGAGAATCAAGACTCGTAACAGGGAACAGGGAATAGGCTCCGTCAAACTCCCCCCCCCAATCCACCGCCTTCAATAAATATGCTATACGGAGTAAACTGTTCCTCTGTATGTCAGTGGACTCTCTCGGAGGCAAGGCAAGGAACCTTCGAGTCGGTGGCGGCTTGCTGATTAGATAGATGATAGGCCCACTTTTGGGTGCTTTATTTCTTCTCTTTCGCAAACTTTTTTTCCTTCGTACCAGCAGCCATCGTCCCAGTCCATGATCTATCATTATTCATACCTACTTAATTAATACCAAGGTATATACACCCCGTACGTCAATTGGAATCATTGTGATCTGGGCTGATGATTCATTGAATCATGGACTTGACGGTTGACCAGCGCAACAGCGCAACAGCGCAACAGCATTATTATTGGATCCAGCCCTGTAAGGTTGATTCTGGCAAATTAATTCTCACATTTGCCTCAAATTCTGAAAAAAGAAAAAAAGGAAAAAGGAAAAAGAGAAAAAAAGAAAAGAAACGCCCCAGAACAGCCACCATTTGCACTAGCGCCTATACTAGTGTTCCCTCAGGCCTCCTTCGTTCTTTAGTGGAGAAACGGTGTTTATCAGAAACGAATGAGCTAGCAGAAACGAAAACTGGGGCTGATCTTGACTCTTGAGGGGACAACTCACCCGTGGAACTGTTTTGCCCCCAGCTGCAGGGACGTTCTTCAGTGGCTGGCACTGGCTGGGCATGAAATGGTTCCTGGAACTGCCCCTGAAACATGCTAAATGTGCCGTGTTACAACCTTTTACAACAATCGATCCATGGCTCTGGGGAAAACCAGCTCATCAGATTAGATACGATATGGTATGTATGTATGTATATGTAGAGTACATACATAGTATGACAGCCAGTTCCTTATCACTAAAACTGCAATTGATTGATTATTGAGGAATTAGGATAAAAAGGTATCCGACTCCATCCATAACGTTTTTGTTATCTCCACCCAACCCACCACCCAACCCACCACCCACCGAAGCTTAATGTTTAACAATAGCGTTCAAAATCTTCCGACACGTTGCATTCCCGCCCCGAGTTAGACTTTTGATGCGCCCGTCGACCCAGTTCGACATCGGCTGCGTGCAGTCCACTGCAGTGGGATAAGAAAAACTCTAGCCTCCGCAAAAGCTGGTTTAAAAGCTCTTGGCATCCGGGTACATCAAAAAGGGGGGGTTTTTTCAAGGAGTTACAAATCTTCTACAGAGCATTTGGTTTGCGAATGGAAACACGACACATACATTACAAGACGCACTACATAGAGCTGCCACCATACCCGGACTTATATACGACCAAAGACAACTCAATATAGTCGACCTCCCCCATGTCAAACTTTGGAAAATACCTCATTGGAAGGGCTTGGCGCTCACCAGACATCATCATCAAAACAAAGCAGACAAACTCCTCCCTAAAGCATTGATCCAAGGCTCTTGTCCTAGGAAAGCTTATAAAAAGAACCCGCTTTTTGAGCGGATTTTCTACTCAGTTGCTGGAAAGATGCTACAAATAATGGATGTTTTTGGGTTCGACACTATGCAGTGGAGAAACCACCCATTCTTCTGATTGAACGGAGTAGAAGGCAAAAGTCGCCTTTCTCTGAGGTGAACTATATGAAGATGGTAAAAAGCTTCTAGAAGCGGGAAATATCGTTGGTTTGGGGTTGTGGAAAGGTAAAGTTTGTTTTAAACTTCTGGGAGAGGAGTTGTTGGGTGGGTTTTGGATCGCTAGGAGGTGAATGCTGATATTTCCAGCAACAGCCACGGACGACCGTCATTAGTTGACCTGAACTACCTTACTAGGCAAGTGGTTGTTGCGGCGATTTTAAACACTCTACACCGACGAATGATAGATTCAATGAACAGAAACATCGAAGCCATCCATCCAGATAGAGCCGCCTCCTCCGTACCTATCAGGTGTTATCTAGCCCCCGAACAATCCTCTGCACACCATCCATTGTACGGAGTAGAGTTAGCCGCCGATGGCTTATTCAAAGAAAATGGAAAAAAAGGCGTAACTCCTGGGAAGTTTAATGAGCCAAAGTACCTACCTAGGTACCTATGATTCCATCATGTGCATGTACCCTGCATTCACCTTATCGGTCGGGAATTCGGGGAAATATCGATACTTTGGACCCCCGATCCAAACGGGAGATGGTGGCGGAGAGGTGATCCGCAGTCTTGGCTGGCTATATAGTTACCTAGGCAAACCGTAAGGCCTCGCCAGTCTGTTTTGGTCCCTCGAGGCCTAGAACGATCTGAGTTCAGAACAGCCAGAAGGATACTCCGTACATCATCCATGGATGTAATTGTTGGCGAATTACACCATCAACTAAAATTATATCATCTTTGTATAGTTGACTAAAATTAAATAGATATGATGATGTATATGATTTTACATGTAAAAATATTAGCAGATGTATTTTTAGTAGTTCTATATAACTGTTATATATATAAAAGTTTTCTATAATAAAGATCTGACGGCGAAAACAAAGATTTTGCAGATAACCAGAGCTCTCTAGCAGTAGTCAGCCCCAATATAATATTACAAGAATTTTTTAATTCACTGATATCTGAGCAGAGAGTGTAATATAGAATATATGGTATGGAATATTTTTATTTGTAAGATCATGTCTACAACTATGTCTGATTAATTTTAGCAGTGGTGTAATTGATTAACTGGGTAAGCAGTGTAATTATCAATCCCTGATAGGTAGAGGAAGTTAGAACTTTTTCTCATAACGAGGCGATAAAAGTGTCGTGCGTTGCTAACTTTTTCTATCCCGGCCAATACTTCCAATATTGGGGCATGTCGTTTTCGGAGTCCAGCGAAAGATGCTCAATGGCCCGATAACTACCTGCATTACCTGCTAAAAGCGATCTGAACATAGAAGAGCGGGGTCCATGTGCAAATGGATATGCATCATGAATGTAACCGTATTTATGATACTTCTCTTGGTGGGAGGAAATGGATCCATGGATGATATATTAGTATCACGTGGGTCGTTTGCTCTGGATGTGACTGGATTCTGTGCTGAACGCGCAGGTTTCAAAGGGGTAAATATGACAGACTTGACCCCCTCAGATTATGAATAATATATTACTATTGCTATTTAAAGTACCCAGTTACATGTACGGCAAGATCCCCAGCATCGATTCATCCAGTCCAAAAACCGCCCAGTTCAAAAAAATTAAAAAACAGCGATGTCTACCCACCTAATTCCCAATTGGCTTATGCAAAATGTTCAGGAGCAAATTAGCCAAGGTCTCAGTCAACACGGCAAAAGCCCATGGGCTCTCCAGCGGAGTGAACCTAGTTGAGCTTACACAACCTTTCTGGGGCGTTATGTGTCTAAATCTTTTATCGAGCCAGAGCAACGCATCCGGCGCAGCAATAACAGCCAAATCGATGTGTCCGCCGCTCTTAGACAGTCTATAGTCGACACTCGCACCCTCATTACAATATTTATTCACCAGGGCGGTGGTGTCGTTGACCCAGCTAATTTCATCCCTGACAGCTTTGTAGACGAGGAGAGGGATTTCTGGCGTATGTTGACCCATGGAATTCTCCGCCAGGACGCGGTTGACAGTTGGGGAGTTGAGAACGGCTTCTCCGCCCTTGATATAGGTGTATATGTCTACCTTGTCGAATCGTTGTCTATTAGCATTTAAGCACTCAACCTCCGCTTTCAGGAACTCCTCGCGCTTCTCAGCCACAATTTGTTCGTCGATAATAGCCTGGATCTCGGGATACTCGTGTGCAAGCCCGAGGATGCCGGCGGGGATAAGCCCGGCCGAATCTCCCTTGTTGATGGCTGCGAGTGCTGTCTTGATATTGGGGACAGTGCCACCTAAAGCTGCACCGACAATCTTGAGCTCCGGTGCATATGACGGCTGTAGTTCAGCGGCGAACCCACTTGCAAGGCTTCCTCCGGAATATCCCCACATCGCGACAGTCGCTTCCTTCGAGACGCCTGTGATTTTTTTCGAAGCTAGGGTGGCACGAATACCATCCAAAGTTGCGTACCCTGCGCGAAGGTTTGCCAGAAACGCTGCATTTGATCCCTCAAAGTCTGGAGCTGTGACAACCCATCCTCGCTCGAGTGCGGCCATCACCAAAATGAACTCGGCATGGGTAGTAGCGGTACCCAGGTGTCCTCCAGATTCCGAACCCTTCTGCAGCGCATACGAGGGTGCGCAGTTGGGAGATGCAGCATCTTCGGCGAACTGGTACGATAGAACCTTGCTGAAATCAGCGCCGTGGGGGATCAAGACGGTAGATACTGTGGCCGCGGGTCTGCCAAAGTTATCTGAAGACCGATACAGTAGCTGATAGGCTCCATCGAGGTTGACAGGCGCAAAGCCAAAGGCTGCAATTGGCGCTGGAGTGTTCCGGTGTCGTAGGATTGTCCCGGGAGCCGAGTCCTCGAACCCAGGGGGTGGGACGTAGAAAGGATCATCCTCTGGTAGAAGGGCGGCACGAGGATTGAGTAGCTGGGACGGAAGACCATGCACGATAGTTGCGGATAGATATAACGCAACAAGACTGATGGTCCGTACTAACGTCATCTTTGAAGTGCTTTAGCTGTTCAGACGGCGGGCACTTTATAAAACACCTGGAAACACCAGACGGAGGACTCGTGATAGGAATTCCATAGCTTACTCCACGGACGGATGACATGGTCTATATATCCCACCCCTTCGCGCTAAACAAGAGGACATTACGGCACCGACATATCCCTAACATCAAGTGCCCGGCGTTGTTTACTTGAGAACTCTACCCCCTCAGCTTCTTCAACAAATCCTTGGGGTGGTTTGCTACAAGAGAAGGGGTAGGGATTTGCGCGAGAACTTACGCCATGGATGCCGCTACCGCTATATATCGGCATAGTGTTTCTGCGATTTCCTAGATATCATTGCCGAGGTTTGAGAGAATATGAGGTTTCTACCATGTGCCAAGCAGGCTGACAGCACAAATAAACGCTTTCCGCACTGGGTATTTTATAGATGGATGATCCTCGCAACTTCAAAGCACCGGTTTGCTAGCGCTGGGGGATCGGCGCACTGGCCTACGGATTAATAGGCCAGTTAATAGATTTTGGGCAAACGGAGTTTGAGTTGGCACAGTATCACCAAAGTTCGATCTTGGCATGCTTTGAATGTTCCCGCATGACCACGAAAATTTTGGCAGGAAATGTTTCAATTGTGATAGATCGCAAGATACTTTTCGCGATAGTATGAATCCTTAGAAATTGCAATGAAGGGGAAAACTGGAGAGGGCCACGTACGCCACTGCAGATATAACTGTAAGAAACCGACTGATCTATCTTCACCCCGTTCTATATCCTCCAGCCCTACAACTGTAGCAGCTTCGGATAAATATCAGAGTGTGGAGCTGTTTCAGCAGATCGCAATCAGTGAAGCGGCAGAGAAGCGTTGAAAAAAGTTACAGCTCCCCACATCCTTTTGCTAGGCGGATATTTTGCTGCAGCTTTCGACGCTCCAAGCTTTCCCTTGTTTTTCCCACAATGGAAAACATGCTTGCCAAAGAAAAAAAAAACCTCTTTCCATGTGACCTCCGGGACTTGGTGACATATTACACGGATGGAATGTACGTCAGAGGCTTCGCATTTTCTATCACTTCTGATAGCAAGACTTGCCTTTAGTCCTATGATATTTTCGTCATCCCAAGAGCTTTCAGCGAAGATGGCGTCGAGGTAAAACGTCAGCGAACGCCCGCGTTCTTTATATTGGCAGCACAAGGCACAAGGGCCGCAAATGTGGGAATAATATCACAACTGCCGTGTTCAAAAGACCAAGCAAGGGACAGGGCCAGAAGCTGAAGACTTGAACTGGCATAAGCGCCCCTTGACATTTCACCTGTTAGGATACAAATCCATACCCAGGTCTACTAAATACTGCTTTTTAGGAACGATAGCAATTCGCGATTGAATGAGCTACAAAAGAAGGGCGAATAAATCTATTACTTGTGCCTTTGAGGATTTCGCCCATCAGGGTAAGAGCCGCAATTCCGAGGTTATGCGGAACTTGCCTTCTGGGGTTGCTCTGCAGCCCTGAGAATGAGCCTCGTCGCTTCGTAAAATATTTTCAGTTATGGGAAATTGAAATACGTTAGAGTTATATTTGGATGATATCTATTGAACTCATTCTTCAAGTACTAGTATATATTCCGCTGAGTCCAAGACACATATCTTGGGAATAAATCACTGCTAGCTTCGGTGTAGACATGTGTACAACTTGAACCCCAGTAAAGAATATGCAAATATAATTAATAGCCAAGCAAGCGTTATAAAACCTTGAAGGTTCCAAGGTTCCTCTTGAAGTCACGTGTGAGTTGAAGATGTTTGTTTCTTCGCATCCCACCATAAAATCCGAGTCCTGCTGCTGGTATTGAGAGTATGGCAGAACTATCACACGATGAAATCGCTATCATCGAAAAGCACCCTTTGACTGACTCACTTGATACTGTACACGGTTTGTTGCAGAAGGCAGAGCAAGTTTACGAGTCGCGCTTAATATCCTATGATCGCTCCGCTGATAGCCTGGATCAAAGTCTCTACCAAAAGGCAATATCACGACTCCTTTCTGCTGTTCAGGGAGGGGATGCAGCCTTCAATCTTCGCTCACGAATTACCGACAAAAATATCGATTCAGATTTAGCAGAATTAAAATTTAAGCATCTCCGACCTGACCATTTCAACTACAGCTACTATCGGCTGCTAGTCCAGCTCGTCATCCAAAAAGCCGCTGACATTGACATCTGGAAAGCTGTCTTCAATCTCCTTGACACTGTCTCACCAGCGACACCTCCTCCCCGCCCTGTATCATCAATCCAACAGACGCCCTGGCTGCGCAACACGAGCAGTTTCGCCAACTCAACGGAATACCGAAGACACGTTGACGTCGTGCTGAAGGAGGAGCTTGGAGAGTTATATGTTGACATTCCCGGTTTCCTTGATGCATATTTTAAAGACATACCACATCTTGATGTGGTTGCGCGAGCGGTATTTAAAAAGCGCAAGTAGACTGACAGCCTTTACAATGACAAAGATGGCTGGCAGGACTGGCCCGAACACGCGGTGGAAAAGGATGTTCTGAGGTGGCTGGCCAAGGTTATTGGTGAGCTTGTGCAGATGGCAAAGGCTCAGGAGCCAACCCCAAAGATTGACTGGAGACCACTTGCACAACCAAACCAGCCATTGCAAGGTTCCATCACAGGGAGAAAACTTGACATTGGCTTTGTTGACAATGTGAATGCTACAGTAGATTCCACATGTCACTGGCAGCAGATCCTGGTGCCGGGGGAGCTGAAGAATGACCTGAAATATGACAGTCCCTCGAGAGCGTGGCTTGATCTTGGAAGGTATGCTAGAGAGGTTCTTGCAGCACAGAATTCCCACTGTTATGTTCTTGGGTTCACCCTCTGCAGGCCTTTTCTACAACTGTGGAACTTTGATCGCTTGTGCGGAATCGCGTCAGAGAAATTTGACATCAACAAGGATGGTCTTCAATTAGTTTCTGTTGTCCTCAGGTTCTTGTTGATGAACCAGGAGCAGCTTGGGTTTGATCCCACCATCATCACCGCTGGAACTAAACAGTATATTGTGATTGAGAAGGATGGTGTGGGGGAACGGCTGATCATCAATGAGATTGTTGAACAAGCCCGCTGCATTGCTGGACGAGCCACAACGTGCTGGAAGATACACCGTGAGGCAGATGAGTCACGGATGCCGCTGGTGGTCAAGGACTCCTGGCAGTACCCAGAGCACACTGAGGAAGGGGAGTTGTTGCACAAAGCAATGGAGAGTGAGGTCAAGAACATCGCGAGGTATTATCAACATGAGACTGTTTGCATCAATGGCAAGGATGACGATGTCTTGGCTATTCGAAAGGGCCTAAGTATTCCGATGTTGAATGACAAGAAGGGCAGCTTGAAAGCCACAGTGCGGCGCAGCAGGTCTTGGAGGGGACAAAAGAGCCAAGACAGCACTGCTGGACAGAAACGATCTTCTGACTGTGTGTGGACACAGTGCTTCCTCCCCCTCCAAGTAAGCGTAACCAGTCGAGCTCTCCAACCAAACCTATGGTTGACTACCCCCCACTAAACCGAGTGCATCATCGCGTGATTGTCCAGGACTATGGGAAGCCTATCTACCAGAGCAACTCGAGGGCTGCTCTGCTTGCTGGGCTGGCGGGCTGTATTGAAGGATACATGTCACTCCACGACAAGGCTGGCCTCATTTAATGCAACATTTACCCCCGGAATCTGATGGTAAATGAGGATGATGACAACCCTTCACAGCGGGCTTTTCTGATTGACCTTGACCTGGCCATCAAGAAGCAACAGGATGGATCCTCTGGCACGCGGGGCAAGACTGGCACCAGGGCATTCATGGCTATCAGTGTCTTGTATGGGGAAAGGCATTGTTTCATGCATGATCTGGAGTCATTCTTCTGGGTTCTCTTCTGGATATGCATTCACTATGATGGTCCTGGTAAAGGGAGAACCATTCAACACTTTGAGAAATGGAATTATATGGATACTGAAGAGCTGGGGGATGCAAAGAAAGGAGTGATTAGTGATGAGGGGGACTTTCTCAGAATTGCTGAAGACCATTTCACATCCTACTATCAGCCCTTGATCCCTTGCGCCAACCGGCTACGACGGTTTGTCTTTCCAGATGGCGGACGCTGGAAGACACCAAATTCTGATCTATCCGGGAATATGATCAAAACGCTTCAAGGTGCACAAAAGAATCAGATGTCATAGGCTAATGCAGATTTGGTATCATTTTTGTTGGGCGGCTACAATGTTTCCTATACACAACAATGATATCTTCCCTGGGACGCCAGTGAAAGCTGATGCGCAACCTATTTCGTCAACGGAGAGGCACAATCTCGTGACCCCTTCCTTAGCCTTTGGGTATAAATATGGGCTCCCTCCTCCTTAGAAGTCGTCTTCCTTTTAATTCTTTCTCATATTTTCTACCTCGCTCTCTACTTCCAACCCTCAGCACTTTCCATGTCGCTCCGCTTGGATTTCCGCAACTCTGCTACCAGCAGCTGAATTCCGGCAGCGCCACCATGAAAACGACGTTGCGAAGATTCTGCAGAGGTGCTCAACGCTATTCATACCAGTCTCATCATTCGTTTATCCATGGCATCTCCAGGGGCCGGCTCCATTGGGAAGACAACAAAGCTAAAAGCACGGTCTCGTTTCAAGTAGCCTCACTGACTTGTACGCCCTCGGCGTCTTCCCGCATCGCCTGCGGCAGAAGTCGCAAGAGCTGAAATGACGCCCGGCACCGAAACCTGCCATCACCAGTCCAATGCCGCGATCGAGGGTACTGTCTAGGCCTCCAGGGAGACCTCTGATCTTCCTTTCGCCACGGCCACTGGCGCTGTAACTGACAAATCTGCCACAGTTGAAGCAGATGAAATCGAGTGAGAACGATCAGGTTCAGATACGAACATCCCACGCGAAACCGACTCTCAGGCAGAGCCCGATCACTTCTTGACCATCTCCTTCTTTGATGATAAGAATAAGATGATGATGGATAACTTCCCTGCGAAGACCATTGAGGATGCGATGTCAGGTATCTAGGAACATGGAGATCGTACTAAAGGGATATATTGCAAACATCACAAATGCCGAGAGTTCCTTGCCTCCAATCCAGAAACATTTTTGCTAATTCCATGGCTATGTACTCCGTAGGGATTCAAAAGATGCTCTGCAAACTTCGGATTAGTTCCGGTGAAAACATTGGCACAGCACCCAGCCAGTTAACTGTCAAGCTGGGAATGATGTGTTAGAACATGTTAGATGTGTTCTAAAAAAGGGTATCACAGCGTATATGGCGTTTGTTCTCTGGTGAACTTGAGAGCTTCTTGGTGCTCTGATGAGTGATTAATTTTTGAGATACCTAGTCAAATGACTAGTACTTATTAATGACAAATGATAAGTTCAGGGCATCTATTACCATATTGCGTAATACAGTCTTGAATCCCTTCAAAGAGTCTTCCTCCCCTAGTCAACTCGTCTTTTCGGGCTCCTTTTCGATGATGGGGTGGATCTGATTGGAGTGCCGTCGAATGAGGGAGGGACGCTCGTTGGACGGGTTTGTTCGCGAGGCGGCAGCGATGAGAACAAAGACGGTTTTCCAAATGTTGATATGTTGCCCTGTCGGAGACGCTAGAATAGAAGTGCCAGGTAGGATACCACGTAAAACAAAACAGGGGGAGATTGTGACAGAACAGTGTCATAAGAGATAAACTGCATATCATATTGCATCTACTCCCTACCATGCTCGATAGTGGCAATATTTTCTCAGGGGTCATCGTAGTTCATCACACGATGTCCCTTAACAAGAAAATCCTTGATCTTCTGGAGACCTTGTTTGTCCCCTGAACTGTCCACGCTTTCTCCCATCAAAGATTATAGAGGGCAAGTAAATGTTTTTCATCATTTGAAAACACATGAACAAAGAAAGGATTTACTAGGTACCGTACTCCGTACATCAATCATAAAAAGACTGTGAGGCCTTTGCTTCTAATAGAAGTCCACCTATCTTCATCTCCTGCGAGTTTCTGATGTTGTGAAAAGGTGACAATGGAAATATCTATGAGATGTGTCATTTTTCTAGGTGCCAGCGAGGATCAAGTCGAAGTTACAGATGAAGCTTGGGCGTATCTTTCCATGTCTGGCACTCAGTGGATCAAGTTTATGCCTACAGTTGATGCTAGCAGCAAGGTGCTACAGGGTCATATGCTATTTCAGGTAATCGTCTGCGCGATGTCTGGAAATTGGTCGATGACACGAATGGGACATGCATGACCACATTTCGGCCTCTACAAGGGTAAGCACGCGCAAATGTCTCGTTGAGTGAATAAAACTCATCGGAGACAGATCTTTCAAGCAGCTCCATTTGAATAACAACGACGGCCAATCCCTAATTGTTGCCCTCCCCTCACGGATAAAAGCACCAGCCATCTCCGACTCAGCTATTGCGGGATAGCGCGTACTTGTCAAGGATAACATCCATCTGAAAGGCGTCAAGTCGTCATTGGGGAATAAGGCATTCCACGATACGTATCCACCGCAACCAGAGACGGCGGAATGTATAAAACGGCTCATTGACCTTGGCGTAGTCATCGCAGGGAAGGCGAAAATGACTTCATTCGGGAACTGGGAGGAGCCTACTGAATATACTGACTACCAAGCACCGTGGAATCCACGTGGAGATCAATATCAATCGCCTGGTGGGAGCAGCTCGGGGAGTGCTGCGGCCGTTAGTTCATACGACTGGCTTGATATTGCAATTGGAACTGACAGTACGGGTTGTCCTACATCGTGTTTTCGGGATAAGGGAGACAACTGATCAGTTTTAAGCATGGGGTAGCGTGACGAGGCCCTCACTCTGGTGTGGCTGCTTTGGACTTCGCCCAAGTATTGGCGCGGTCTCTTCTAAGGGAGTTGAGCCTTGTGTTAGGTAAGGGATTATCCATGTATCCTCCATTGAAAGTGTGTCAAACTAATAGATGCAGTGCTTGGGATACACCCGGTTTGCTTGGTCGAGACCTTGCGAAGTGCAAGGACTTTGCCTCCGCATGGCTCCTGGACGAGGCGCTCGTAAAATGCCCAAAGGTCTGAAGGCATGCTTTATGGTCCTGATCATCGTTGACTTGTGATAGCCCTTCTTATCTCGGCTTCAAACACTCAGAGATATCATTTGAAGAAGCCTGGTCAAAATCTCCACCTTCTGAAGCAGCTGATCTTTCCCTCTCTGACTATATCAATCCGGTAAGTCCTCATTGGTTATTGCGAAAATGGAACATACCATAATTTACCAGGCAACGGCTGCATTGGCATATGATGCCTACCATAACAGTGACGATTTCCGCGAAAGATACTGGAACAAGTTCCACCGAGAGCCTTACACTACGCATCGGAACCAGAAAGTATGGTAAGTTATCTCCACCTCGCCATGCCAGGCCTTGGACAAAGGATACTCACGAACAGAATAGGGATGTAGGTAAAACGATGCCCAAGGAGGAACGAGACAAAGGGCTTGAACGGATCGGCATCTACGGGCGCTGGTTCAAAGATACAATTTTAACTCACGAACATTCGAATGCACTGATCGTGCTTCCTATTGAAAGCGTGTGCCCCAGATATCGAGATGAACCACCAACGTCAGTCCCATATTCCCGAAAAACATACTCGTTATTGCTACTAAATTTCTGTTAAAAGTTTCAAGAGGCCTCCACAAGACGGCATCAATACACTGGCTCTAGGGCCCGCCATGAAGTCGCCCGTCCTAGCTGTGCCTAGTAAGCATCCACAGTATTTTGGGAGGTGTGTACATGGTACTGATATATGTTCACAGTCGGAGAGATTACGTATGAGTCGAAGGTAACGAAAAATATGGAAAAACTTCCTTTTGTCGTTGCTGTTATGGCTCCTCCAGGTATAACATCACCCTTTCCTGTGTTGCCAGTTTACCATCGGGCTAACGTATTCTCGAGGCACTGATTTGGCTCTCATGGATTCCGTCAAAGAGGTTCTTGAGAGCGTTGGACGGCCTACTGCGCTAAACACCGGCAAGACCATGTTTGAGAGCTTAGATGCAACATCATAAATGATAAATGATGAACATAGTGGCGCCTCCAGAGCACGAGTTCTTGAATGACATGCCCAGGAAAATTGAAACGTGAAGGGAATAATAACGAATTTATGTGAGCGTTTCATAGGTCCTTGTTCCAAAGTAAATGCTTCTCAAGAAATTCGATTCATTTGGGATATTATTCAACGTATATAATATAATATGTGCGCCAAAAATGCGAATAAAGAACTAACTGAGGCACTACCCTTGATTCAACAAAACCCTGTGCGAATATACCTGTACAAGATCCGAAAAGGCAGGGTAATGTCGTAAGCAAGGAGCAGAAAGGCCATAATCATCACTAGAATAGAACATGCGACCCAATAATAAATGGGGGGGTTATTTGCCTCAAACTCCTTCACATTCATCCCAAAGAAAGATGTGGTGAAAGATAAAGGAACAAAAATGAACGCCAAAAAAGTCAATTTTGCTACGCGCCTCCCTTGATCGATCGCCTTGGTGGATTCCGAGATGGAAATGCTGCTCATTAGGACTGTTATGGCTTCATTGCAACGAGTATGAAGTGTTTGCGCGCAGTTAAGAAGGTGGCTGAAATCCTGTTCCAGTCCCTCTGCCGCAGTCGTAGCCCGACCCTTCCTACCCCCCTCAGAGCCCGCTCTAGGCCATTTGAAATGTTGGGCGTTATGTATGCTGTTGAGGATTCGCTGAATCTTCTGGATATGGCGGTAGAGGATATCTTTCGTGTACTTAAGGTTTGGCAAACTATCGGGTTCGTGAATATTCGGTCCGGTATATTTATCTAACTTGATATCGATGAGGTTTAGGAAATACATTTCCGAGGATGCAGCAAAAGAAAAAATCTCGTTGAGGGCGTAGAATGGATCAGCGGCCATAATTGAAGAGCGCAATGAACGCCCGTAGTCGACGTGAAGTAGTGATGCACTTTGTGTTTGTGGTGTGTAGGTTTCGTCGGACAGCAAATGGCATTTGAGAGCAACCATGGGCTTGTGCCTGATAACTGGGAGTAAACGACTTTCGGGAGGGGCTGGAGACCATGGACCACCAGAGCTTTCGTTGAAATCTTTGCCGCTGTCCAGCCATATCAGCACTATACGGGTTCAAGTTAGCTTTATCCCGAACTGAATTTGATTACCATCTGGGGGATAACAAAACCATACAGCTAAAAGCATGGCCCGCCTCTTGCATGCAAATAGAGACCCTTTGCTCAATCGCGAAGTGCGTCTCGTCAAATACATGAAAATCTCTGACTAGCGAATCGCCAACGCTCATACCAGACGAGGACAATCGAGAAATCCTGTGATGGTGCTCAGCTAAAGCACAGCTGCCTTTGGTGCGAAGATCTTCAATGATATCCGGTCTCGTTGGGCCTTTTGGGATGTCTCTCGTCCCGATGGTGAGTAATGGCAGTTCAATTAGATGCCAAGACGAGGAAGGGAGCGCAGGAATCGAGAAGTTATTCGAATTATCGTCCGGAGGTCTGAAGTCGAGGTGACGGCAAAAGAATTCTGGATCCACGACGTACTTTGCGCCGATGTTGTTCAGCCAAGCCGGCGTCATATACCCACGGAGAAAGACGATGCAGCTTTGAGGCTTATCCAAACACGGGCGGCTAAAGTCATATAAAGTCTGAGGGTCCTTGAAGTGATGGGCCTTGTTACCTCGGGAGGACTGATTACCTTGTTCCCCCTCATTGGAAGAAGCGTGTTCGTGCTTTCGTCTAGCATGGTCCGGTGAACCAAGGCGATAGAGTGTGACGAAGCTTTTATTTACTTGGTCGGTTCCAATGGTGATATTGAAACTGGAAGGTGGTTCAGTGGTGAGAAATTCGCCCAACGCTATGTGGTTCTGCCCAGCACCAGAGCGTAAACGTGAGTATCCTCTGACGGCTCTGGCATATTCCTGCGGCGCCACTGGGTGAACTCTTAGCTGCTGATTCCTCTAAACGCTTGTTTTCTTGTGTGAACGATCAAGAAACTGTTAGGTACGGATAATATATGAATGAAAAGCTCACGTATTTTGGTTCTCGAGCTCGACCTATGTCTTCGAGTTGATAGGCTGTCAGATACTTCTCCCGACGGCGGGGGTGATACGGTCAAGAAAGGCTCTGATAACTGCACTCCAGTCGATGATGATTCTTGCGTCCATTGCTCCATCGGAGCGTCCGCGGCCATCTTGAAACGCACATTTATTGGTATTGAAACCCAGAAACAGGGACGAGAGGAGAATGCATTTTAAATGCAATCCGTATCGATATTTGCTCGATGCGCCAGCCCTGCTATCCCTAAGCCTGGCAAGGCTGCACTGGAACTAAATACCCAATCGCACGAACTATCTAGCCTCGCCAACGTAAGCTTGACGATTTGTTGGGAAAATAAGAGATCGTACGCAGCGTGGCCGCTACATCCCCTACTAACTAGCATTGAAGCTTTATTTACACTTCTTTTTATATATTTCATTTACTGAAGAGAGTGTGTTGAGAAAATAAGAGATTATACACAGCATGACTGCTATATTCTCTACTAACTACTAGTAGTATTTCTACTATTTTCTTTGTTCAACTACAATCACTTGTTTATTTATACTCACTAATTGCTAGCTTCTTGGCTCACACATTGTTTTATTATGTTAATTATAAAAGCCTCTCTATTTTGCGATATAGTGGTACGGTTAATATAAGCATAAATCTTGTTACATATGAGATCCATTCTTGAGACCCAATCATTCCGAAATGATTCCAAGGCTGCTCTGAAGTCACGTCTTTTTGTGCTGGGACATAGCCCTTTTTCGCCCGTCGTGTCCTCCTCATTATTGCGTAAGGGTAGGATTTGGAGTTCTGACGCGCGCGAAGTTACAATGGGTTGCTTGTGAGGCTCAAGCGCCCCACCTGGTTCCTTAATTAGGTAACTCTGTATGGCAGCATCCTCTGCATGGGAATTTGTTCGTACTGGATTAGCTACTAGTGTGGAATTTATGTACTACGTATATTTAAGTATATATGAAAAATTTCAAAAAAGCCCATTAAAATAAAATTCACTAGTCCTAGAATCAACGCGACCAACGACCAACATGTCGAAATCTTTCTCGGTTAGCTCCGTTAATGGTCGAACATCGCGAGGCATCAGCTGCCTCCGCAACTCGTACGCTCGCGCCATTGTCTCTTCAGCTTTTGAATTATCTCCCACAAGGCGGAAAAGGGCTCCTTTCTTAAATGTCGTTCTTGCAAGCTCATTGATGAGATGCTGTCGCCCGCTAAATATCTTCAATACCTGATTTAAGTAGACCCTGACGAAGTCAGCGAGCAACACAATATGTCCAAGTTGGTTTTGACTTACTCCGCATCTGCGTATGCACCCTGCCTCATGCAATGGCCTGCCATTCTGTGGCATATGTCGCCTGTCCTGTGGTGGTTGGTCCCGAGCGTCTTCTTATACTGCAAGAAGCAACGGCGGTGGAAATTAAGGCTATCGTCAAACCGTCCCATATCCTGAAGAACATTGCCCATGCCATAGAGAATTTTCCCAATCCTGCCGTTATTAGCTTCGGAGAATATGTCGGCTTGTAGAGGTACGTACTTGAACGACTTGGTGTCGTCAACACCCCAAGCAGCAGCATGTATATCGAGTATCTCTATGAGAACACGTTCTGCATCCTTCAACTTTCCCTGCATCCAGTAGATAAACCCAAGGTTGGGTTCTGGCCACCCAAGCATCGTATCTTCGTAATCAGGAAGTCCCTGGAATATTTGGATAGAGCGAATAAATGCCTGTGCCGCTGCTTCGAGTCTTTGGTCATTCCCATACGCTACACCAATTTCATTGTAAGCGTACCCGAGTTCGTAATCTTCAATTGGAACTCCTGGCGCAGACTCTCTTTCCAGGAGCATGTCTAACCACTTGCGCTTGTGAAATAAACTCATGTCATGCTCATTCGTTTCCACAGTGCTAATTCCCAGGAACGAGTGGCTTTCCCAGGTCGTTCGCATGATTTCTTCGTTCGAATTTCTTCCTAGTTTCTCGCCGATGACAAGAGCCAAGTTACAAAAAGGTTCGAGCTCCTCCGGCAGGCCTCGTTCGAACATATACCTAGGATTGTTAGAGAATTTGGTCAATACACAATGAGAGAGAATTTATTACCAGCCAGTGTCATTGAACAACTGAGCAACTCGAATGTCGAGTGCAAAATTGCTAGGACCCGTAATGAACGGCTCGAGGCCGTTCTTCAAACGAAGGACGCTAGGGAAAATGATTTCACATTTGCTAAAGCGTGCAATAGAATGATGCTCTTTGAGCGATTGGATTGGCCAGGCCGAGATCACCAAGCGTATAGCTGCCCGAAAATCCTCGAAAAGTTGGCCTTCATCCATCATGAATTTTGTCGCGTCTTGGACGAGCCGATGAAGTTTAAGCTTCTGATATTCCACGTTCTGCTGGATCAAAGAAGACGATAGTAACTCCCCCCTTGCGCGAAAGTATTCTCCACGGTTCTTTGGATAATCACTAAGTTCGATTTCGCTGCTTTCGTCAACAAGAAGCTCCTCTGGGATATCATCTGGGTCAAGCAAGCAGACCACCTGAAGTAGTGCTCTGGTTTTGGGAGAAAGACGGTCTAATGCCCAAACAGTAGCAAGCGAGCGGGCATTTTCCGGATAGGTAGAATCCGGTAAGTTCTTATGAAGCTGTTCAATGCCTTCTTCGTTGTAGAATTGGAGAAAGTCGATGTAAGACAGCCTCAGTTCTCGAAAAATGCTAGACATTTGATTTATAGCCAGAGGAAGGCCTCCGAGCTTCTCTACGATCGCTGAAAGAGCTTCGCGTTGCGAAGCGTCAGCCTTGGTAAGAGTCAGTCGTTCCATGAGAGTTTGCGACTCTGTATTAGTGAGCGGAGGTAAGGTTATCCCATTCGCCGTGAATATATTATACTTCGCGACAGGGTCTCGACTTGTCACCAGGACAGAGCCACGCCCAGTTTTGGGCCAGAAGTCAGAGAGGACATCCAAGTTGTCAACATTATCAAAAATTATGAGCCAGGGAACCTCATTCTCTGGTGTGTCTGGCACATTAGATTTGCGCAGAGGTTGTGAAAGCCAACCATTGACCACATCACGACTTGCAGCAAGGTCTTGGGCGTTCATCTTCAAGTCCTAATTGCTGTGCTATCTGAGCGAAGTTTGCCGTGAGGATTTGAACATCGTCTGCACTAAGCCAGAAGATTGCCTCAAAAAACGCCAGCGAGGAAAGCTTCATGAAAAACATCATCGGTATTTTTGTATGCGTGCACCTTTTCGCGCACCCAATCCGCAGTAATTTTCGTTTCTGGGGTCACCAGGGCTGTGAAAACCGTAACGAGACTGAATTCATCAGGGGAGGACAAAATGGCATCCTTCGCTTTGACTTAGCGTTGCGATTTTCCACTTAGATATGATTTTCTCAACCTACCGTGTCAGAGCAGGGTGCGATATATCGAGCGCCTTCCATAGAAAATATCTTCTCTCCTGAGCCTGTGCATTCCTTGATTTGAGCCATCTTCACAATCGACTCACAAAGTGTCCAAGGAAAACGTCTGGCAACTCGGAAATTCAGCGAAAAACAACCGCGAAATGAAGTCCACGTCAGGCCAGAGCAGATATAAGGATTACCTCTCTTGGTGTTTACAAGTCGTGGAAAATCACGTTCACGCGCGGGGATGAAAGGGGTAGCCCGCTTCGCCTGGTCGAGCAGAACGGATAAACCCAGCCACAGTTGAATCCCCCCGGCTTTGGAAACCCGTTTTACCCTGGTTAGCGGTTCCATCGCGCGAAAGCACCGCCGCGACTGGCCGCTCTTGGGCGTTAAGAAGACTCCCTCGCAGTTACTAGGTGGCATTGATAGCAACCTGCTTGCCCAGTCTTTTAGATATCAACCTCTATTCTACAGAATTGGTGGAGAGGAAGAAAAAAAATAAAGAATTAGAAAGATCTTTATTTTATTTTATTCAAGCAGTTGTTGTATTTACTTAGCCACTTAGCGTCTACACTCTACTCCCTTCCTCGATATTGATTGAGTTCGTGGATGTGGATAACTCTTCTTGGTGACATGCCCTGTTATGATCTATAGACTCTATCACTGTTAACCATCGAAATTCGAACCCATGCCTTGGTAGATAAATCACCTAGAGCTACCCCCTATTAAGCCCGAAACCACAAATCAGGAAAATCGATTGCTACAGATTCTGAGTCCATGCTTCATATCTCAGTGCTGTCTATAAAGAAAAATCCGAGAGCATCCAGATGCAAAAGTTGGCTTGTTACCATATGTAGGAAAGAATATTCTTCTTTTGAAACCAAAATCTTATTTATAATTCTATCTTCTATAATACAAACTATGAAACCACGCTTGAAGACCCTTGAAATAAACACAGCCAAAAATAAAATGAAGAAGAAGAAGAAGAAGAAGAGAAACGAAAGATGAAGAGAAACGAAAGATGAAGAAAGAAAGGGAGAATGAGAGGTCTGAACAAGTGAGGTGTGTACTGAAGAGTCTCCTAGAGCCTGGAGCTGAACCATATGTGTAAGCAATGTAGCTTTAAATATCATGAAATCGAAATGATCCCTTCACGAAAAGAATTTAAAGAAATGAAAGAAAGAAAGAAGAAAAGGCCGATAATGAAACATAATATGAAATTGGAAAGAAAAAAAAATGCAAATATCCAATTGCACGAGTCGGGAAGAAACTGAAAGGAAAGGACGAGGGAGAAGGAGGAAGACATCTAAGGAGGGAGTATTCAAGAACCCTGGCGAAAGTAAAAAACAAGGGCATCGCATATTAGAAATTAAAAGGGGCTTCTCATGCTTTCCTATCGCGCCGTATCCAAAATGCTCTCTCTTTTCTCCTGAATGCTCACTCGCTGAATAAAATTGCTTGCCGCCACGCCACGTAAATGCAATATACGCAATTGAGCAAGAAAGCAATAACGGTTGAAACCATCAAGGCAGTTAATAAAGACTTGAACATCTCTTCTTATTCTTCTCACTGTGGTTGGCATCGGCCTATTTTACAGGATAAGAAAATCGGGCACACTGCCCAAGAGGCAAGATTCAAAAATGGAATGAGAGAATAAAATAAAAATAAAGGGAGAAAAAGGAGAGGGTAGGGGGTATCATCTCATTTAAACGTGTGTTTTAGGCTCCTCCATGCTGTAGGGGTTGTTGCTTGGGCAATAGACGGGCTATTGGATCCAGAATGGGCATTCCCTCTACCAGCCAACATTGAAAGTCGGTCTTTTTCTTCCCTTATCGCGGTCCTACGAGCCGCACGCAGCTCCTCGACGCGGGCTTGGGTCAGCCTGAATCGTCGCGTGAAACATTCGTCTGCCAGGGCGCTCGCATCTATAAGTTTTTTCGGTGCTGATTGTACGATCTGGAAGATCTCCATGGGATCGCTAAGACTAAGTATCTCTTTTTCGCTGCTCTTAAAAATCGCCAGGGCGACTCTGAAAAAGGTTCTTGACCCTTCGTAGAAGAAAACGTCCCACACGCGCAGCGTGGTTTCAAGCGGTAGGCTGCCGATAAACATAGACATCAGCCAGTTCGTTAAGCCAAGCGTAATGTCGGGTAGTCGTGTTTTCGTGTTAATGGGTGGAGGTTTAGACTTGGGAGTGGTCGGGGTTGTGCTAGCAACCTTTGTATAAATTGCAGGCATTGAATCTTTCAGCGTTACCATGAGGATCCAAAGATCAATGTTTGCACCTTCAAGGCTGATTTCATGAGTCCCAGGCAGGTAGGATGATGTGATGATGTCAAGCATCCAAAACGCTTTCTCTTCGGGAAGAAACAAGAGGAGCATCCCCGCAATGAAATTGAGAGATTGTGTGTAGCCAATCTTCGGATTATGTGCTGCGAATGCATACAATACACGACGCAACGACTGAATCATTTCAGCTTCCGGGGCTTTAGAGAGATATTTTGGATTACTGCTGCCGCTTTCTGGAGATGAGCCAGCTCCTGAATCCGGTACAGGATCTGGCTTGAAGTGGATGTTATCCGGAAATGTTCTGTGAAGATCTCGTTCAATATGCTCTTTGTCATCATCTGAAGGCCCATTAATAGTCTGTTCGACTAGTTGGCCATATCGACCACGGAATCTGTGGTAGCGGTCATAGCCTCCTGCGTAGTAAAACCAAGCTGCCCCGCGGTATTCAGGTGGTATACCTTTCCTGACATAGCGCTTGACCTTGGCAGACTTCGGTGGAAAAGTAACAGGGTTATCACAAGGCAAGCCATATTCCTTTAATAGCTCATCCCACTTTTGTTTCCGGGTCCTTTGATAAACAGAATAGGTGCGAATCCAAGAATCGTATTCAATGGGTGAGATGTGATTTGACGTCCTTTGAAAGCCATATTGATCACGCAGTCCAGTTGCAGGAGATCGTGGGGGTGGCACCATACCCGGAAGTGCAGGGGGTATCACCAACTTTATGGGCTTACGTTGGGGAGGGGAATCCCTAAGTTTTCTTTCGACCACTGTAGGGGTCGCTTGATGCGCCATGTCACTGTTTATAGCATCCTGGAGTTCTACAGATCTTTGCTGGTCGCCGACTTGGCTCTCAATCATCGGTACCTCGTTCATTGGTGGTTCAGTCATAGGTGCATCGTTCATTGGTGCCGCAGCTTTTCGCGGCTCGACCGCAGGTTCAGGAGGGTCATCCGCAAAGCCATTCAGATACATTGATATGGCGTCTTCGACACTCATTCCTCCATCTATATCAGATGAATCAGGCGATAAATCTGTCACAGAACTGTTTTTAGTAACAATACTACTTCTCTCCGTACCACTGGTTGGATCTACACTCGATGCCGTCAAAGCAGATTGCGAGCTGGATCGCACCTCACTGTCAATGTGAAGCTCTGGTGGATGATAGTGGGGTGGAAAACGTGGCTGAACCGGACTCGAAGCAGATGGGAGCTGATCAAGGCGGAACGGCGAATGTTGCCTTGGGCGAATATTTGAAGTCGACACGGTAGGTTTTAGACCCATTCGGGGGTTCCTATTTTGTGGTGCTGGTCGTCTCCTTTCGGTCTCGTTCCGTGAGAGCCATGATGACTGACTGTCATGTTCGGTAGCTGCAGGGTATGTCGGTGATCGGTAAGCTGGAGATATATGGTGCGTAGGTGATTGATAAGTTGTAGTGGAATAGGTCATATTAGGATGACTCGAGGGGGCTTCGGGAATCGTAGGCTGGTAGGTCGGAGATCTGCTGGGGTGATATGTGCGATAGGGACTAACAGGCCCATTTTGGGGCGGCCTGGAGGTCGCAACATTTGTCAATGGATGGGGAATAGCGCCACGGTGGTGTTGAGGTCGCTTGACGTTGTTTCTGCTATCGGGAGGATGATACCTGGCATCCCCATTTTGTGTGACCATTGCCACCGAGGGAAGAGGATATTCGTTCTGGACATTTGTTTGGAGCGTTCAATTGACTTTTGCGCTAGCTCGCCCCAGCAACGGAAGCTAAAAAATAAAAATTGGCAATTGGGTTATGCCAAAATATGTACTCGTAGAAGGGGATGTAAAGGAACGTAGGGGAGTTGGTCTGAGAAGCTGCGCAGTCGGTGTCTGGTAGTGAGTGACGCGCGGGCAAACGGGTGAAAAGAACGGAATGATAACGGGAAGGGTTCCAGGGGTACAACACCCGCGAGCTTCTCAGGAGCCAGCCAGAGGTCAATTGCAGTGAAGCGCTCGTCCCGGCAACCCGGGGGATAACGAGGAATTTGAGGAATCGAAGAAGTTGACGGAGGCCAACTTGAGGGCGGTCGACAAGGAGGTTGAGATAGAGTTGCCCAGGTGGAAGCGCCGGAGTCGAAGCTAGAGCTGGTCTCGCTTACCAAGACAAACCAGTTGAGGCTCTTCTTTTGCACCTTCTACACCTTCCAAGCTTCCAAGCTTCCCAAGTTTCAACTAACAGACTGTTTAACAGACCAACAAGGCAGACACGGCCAATGAATGGCAATGATACGAGTCAAAGACCCCATTTCCAGTGTCAGTGGTGTTTGAACTTTGTGATCGTTTTCAGGGCGTTCTCCATCTCGCTGCTCACGCTTTTAACTGGCTACCAAATACAAAATGGACCACGGGCATCAACCCCACGCGGTGCTCGAACGAGGGATTTTGTTCTAACCGCCGCAAAAACCACGCAAAACCTTATGCTGCATGACAGCAACAAAGCCATAAGAAGACCTTGAAAGCCTTGAAAACTTTGAAAACCTTATTATTATTGGGGGATACCTGCATCAAGCATCAATGTGAATTTTTTTCTTTGCTGATACGTATGGAATCAAAGAAATAAGCCAGTTTTGCGTTTCAATGCTTTTTTTCTGTTCTTTTATTTTTTTGACAGGAGGATGCTCATGGAAAAAAACAAGGTACCTGGAAGCCATGCATGCTTCAGCTTTCCAAGGTTGATTAACACGTGCTAGTTCAAGGAATATAGGTCAAAACTTAAAACTTGAAGCAGATAGGCGATGAGCAGACGAAAGTGCAGCCACTACAGAGGGTAGCAAATGATGCGTCCATTCTTCCGAGCGAGCGGTGATTGTCCAACACGCACCTGGTGCGAGCTCTGTTTGGAGATTTAAATAATAAATCATGCAAATTTGCCGGCTTCTTGCATGGAAAAATCACTACCTAGGTTCAGATACTTCCGTATGGAATCGCATCACCTTCAATTTCAATATTTTTAGCCCGAGAACGAGAAAATGGAAAATGGCCTAGTCAAGCGGTTAGCTACGAAGCCTTTAACTGCGCTGACTATGTATATCATATCTCATCCATTACTGCTTCTTCTTGAGAAAAAATACGCCAAGAATTCTAACAAAGGATTTAGGGCAAATTGAGAATCAATAAATAACACGCCAGCAATCTTCTTGACTATTTTCGAATATTGAGGGTCTTCAAAATGGTGGGCCGTGCCCACCTGGACTGGAATCAGGGACTTGAATCCTCCGCCGTTTCCCCCCTTTGTTGAAGCCTTCCTTTGGGTTAATTTACCTGATCCTGTTTAGGACTGTTTTCATATAACTATACATCAGGCCTGCTAGTCAGAGGAACCAAATTGACCACTGTTAAATACAGTAACAACGTCATAATGATCAGATATTTTCAGAGCACAACAAGACGGCACTGATGCAATTAGCGGCTGATCCAATTATTGGTAATTGCAAGATATCTTGCATAACAAATTGGCTTTATTGTCAGCTGCTGACTCACCGAAATTCAAACTTTCAAGGATTTAATCCATGCTGCTATGCAGGAAGAAGTCAACCCAGACTCTACATGACACTGAGTTGCTTGAGTTACTTTGTCAATTATATTGCTCGCCTTGCTTTGGAATAGCGCCCCGAGGTAAGCTGGTAACTCCGCTGTGTTGAAAGGATTGAATTCTTTCATAGAACTGATTCATTGACTCTTTCTGGGGTTTAATTCCCAGTGTTCTGAACAGTTACTTGCATTTGGCCTAGTTGACGTGTCAGACGGCCCAGATGCCCAGGTGGGCACTCTACCTGTGCTTGTTATTATGGGCTAGCGCCCGGCACAGAGGGATGAATAATTGATGAGTGATGTCGCTATCCTGAGCAACTTTGGAGTGCTGACTAACTATGTTTAATCCATCCATGGATGGATGCTACAAGCTGTCCCTGGAGCTTATATATGTTCGTTCCCTTTTAGCTCTTTGTCTAAAATAAGATTTGTCAACAGGGATATCGTGCTATATCTAGGAGATCCCGATATAATTGTTGGGTACATCAAAGAACCTCATTTCTCTTGCCCTTGGGTTACACGCTTCACAGCACCTTGTAAACGTTTCACTAAGAGGAACAAATAGTGGCCGAAGTTTTATTTCTGAGGGGGTGTGATTACCCACTCGATACTGGCCAACTATGAATCCCAACGCTGCTGGTGATGAAAATGCTACAATCAACAATAATATTATGCGATGCGGTGCAATCTCCAATACCACCCCAACAAGTGGTCGGTGATTCTTATGTTTTCTATTTTGGCAGCTGTTTCTCACACCTATTCCTGCTATTTTCCATTGCCTGCTGCTCTGTGCTCCCGTCCAAGTGCCTACTATTAACTTACTCGATGCTTTTTGAACCATTGCTTTTGGCTAATGATCGTCGATTTTATTTTCGTGAGCACTGGCAAAAGTACCCGCTTCTGGCTTTATTTCTGTGGGAGTATGTTTCTTCCTGGCTCCGGAAATCTCTTTATTTTTTCACGGCCTGCTAGTAAGTTATTTCTCTCCGGGCTGATGTTTGCCGCTTCGAGATTCTGGCGGGATGCAACCTTCAATAGTAATGCCTGCGCCTGCTACTTTTCTATTTATCTTTAACATATTTCCTGATGTGTCTTTGTTACTTTCCTGAAATCTGCACGCAAAACCGGGATTTTTCTCCATGCCTGCTGCTGCCCCCATGAGATACCGACCGTCTAGCCTTACCTCGAGTTCTGCTTCTGATACCAGCTGGGCAGATGTATGTTCAAAAAGACTTCCTGCATAATAACTGTGCAGAAAAATCACCCTTCCCTCCCAAAAAAGCACTCTCATTTTGTTCCAGAGCATTTTTTGCTACGATGCTGACTATATAGTTTATGGTGCATATAGGGGCTTCGTGGCATCGCTTCGATATTTGTGGTTTCAAGCCATATCACTTTATGCTTCGCACGGGGTATTGTGCCGCCGTCAAAAGGGCAAGATGGCCCGTCCCTCCTGTTTCAACGTCCGTTTTTTCGGCTGATCGGCCAGGGCAATGCGTTCGTCTCGATCTTCTTCGTACTCCTTGGCTTTTGTAACTCCCTAAGGGCTATCCAGCTTTCTCGGACTGGCAATGTCTCAGATGCACTCTCTACACTTTCTAGGAGCTCTCTTCGAAGGACTTGCAGGTTGGTAATCCCAGCTACAGTCGTTACTATCATGTCATGGCTGCTGTGCCAGCTGAATTTTTTTTATTTGGCTCAAAGGTCGGATGCCTTTTGGTTGCAAAAAACAACTCCAAAGCCAAGTGACTCGTGGGGGCAAGCCGTGGTGGACCTGACTAGAGAGCTAATATCCACATGGATGGATGGAGGGAATCAATATGATCAGCCGCAATGGGCGCTCCCGCATTTGTTCCGAGGATCGATGTTCATTTTCATGGTGCTGCTTGCCACGGTGAATACTACGCCTGCGTTCCGGATAACTGCAGATGTTCTTTTGTACCTCTGGAGCTGGATTTCGAATGACAGTATGTATCCAATCTCTGAGAGAAAGTAATTTCTTGCAATTTACCACTTTATGCCTGGTCCGCCTTTTTTGCCCTTGCACTGTAGCATACATGCACTCTCACTAACTCCATGTATAGGTATTGTCCTAATAAATGTGGTCGCCGGCGTGATCCTCGCTGAACTCTCCTTTTTCCCCAAACCAAACACAACATCTAAATCGGCAACCATTCTCCCTTACCTCATCGCCATCCTTGGCCTGTACCTCTGCTCCTACCCCGATCAATATGCAGAACAGGCCCGCTGGTCCCGCCAGCTCATGGAGTTAGGAATGCGCATATTCCCACGCGACGCATCTCTCGGCCGCGTCTGGCCCGGCCTCGGTGCTCAGCTGCTCTGTCTCGCTATCGTCCGTTCCCCTTCGATGCGCCGAGCCCTCTCCCGGCCATACCTCCTCTGGGTGGGTGGGCTAAGTTATCCAATATACCTCCTTCACGGCACGATTATCCGAACCTGCCTCACCTGGCTAACCTTTGGGCCCTCTATGTTATTGGGGACTACGTCTGACGGGAGCAGCGATATCGATACGCCGCTTATCCCTGAACCAAATACGGCTATAATATTGGCTGCGCTGCCTGCATTTTTTACCCTGCTGTTGGCCATCGCTAATGTGTGGGCTGTGAATGTTGAGCCTGTCTTTGAAAGGCTTACTGGTGCGTTGGAGCGGTTTTCTCGGACGTGGGGGAGGGGGACGGTCGCGTATGATGGCCCTCCCATAAAACCTAATAGGAATATTCTTCCGACATTCGCTGTCCATGATTGAGTGCCGTTGTCAGAGTTTTCACATTGATTTTTGCCCTGTTAAAACGATACAATCTTCCGAGGCCACACATCCTAAATACTTGTACCAAGCATGATGGGCGAATAATTCATTTTAAGATGTCATTATATTTTCTAGAATGTATTAGGATAAATTTATAATCAATCACATACACCTACATCTACGTCCAAATGAGTGCTTTCTGCATCTGCGGCCACATCTGTATGCAACATGTAACATATCATTATCCTCGACTCTTCTGGCATTTTTGTCCGCTCTACTATATCTACCTCCCTATTGAAGAAACTAGTTTGTTTTTCTTTGTTACCCTCATTAATTAATTCTTTCTCTAATTCTTTACAGATGCTATTATTCTTTTTACAGCCGTACAGATAATTAAAATCACTTTCATGCAGTTCGCAACTACCTATTGCCTTCCTCCCCCTTTAGAGCTTCGATATATTAGCGCCATGTAGGATGAAGGAGCGCATACAGCCATATTACTGTCAGACAAGACAACGCTTTTTCATGGTTTATGTATCTATTTAGGACAGCATAATTACCAAAGCCTATCCCTTTCTTTTTCTAACATATCCACCCGCACGGCGAGCTGGCGAAGAACCAAATAGCAGAAATCAAACGCCGTACATCACAAGTACCAGAATGCAATTCCAGAAGGATAAAACCAAGCCTAACCCCCTCCACCCAGCAATTTCTTCGCATCAAAGCTGGTGACAATGAACAAGAATATGCCCAGAAAAACCAACATGTAGAACCAAAAAAAAAAAAAAGGAAAGATGCAACCCTAACAAGCCCCCAGAATGTAATGGATGAGTTGAGCAGGAAGACAAAGAACAAGAACCATGATTCCCACCAAACCCTCAAGGCAACAAACCGAAAAGGTAAAGCAGGAGAAAGGAAAAAGGAAAAGGGTAGTAAGAGGATAATCGTAAAAGCATCCGTAAAAGCATCCACCAACCAACCACCCACTCTACTCCCCTCCCTGCTTTCCCCCCCTTTCTCTTTGGAGGCAAGCAACCAGCAATCTGCTCATAGCCCCATCTACATCTATAACATTATATCCCCTACTTCGACCCTACCGTGGCATACTTCCTCGTCCACTCCCTGGCAATCTCATCAAACCTCTTGCGATCATCGCGATACTGTTCCGCAATACGGCCCTCGACAGCGTCATCCGGCATAGGCTCGACAAGCAACTGTCTCGCGAATTCCAGGACTGCAGCAATCCTGGACGAAGGTTTCCACTCGTCGGACTTGAGCATACCCAGACACATGCTCCCCTTGTCGTCGTTGGTGACGTTTGGGTGGTAGATTTTTGTGTCGAAGGAGACCGTCGGAGGTTTGAAGGGGTAATCGTTGGGGAGGGAGAGGTTTATGATGAAGTTGCCGCCCTGTTGTGTAGAGATGAGTATGTCTTGTTTCCTTGCGGTCGTAGTGAACAATTTGGGCGGATACATACATTGTACGGTGAGGATTCGGGACCCTGCATGTGGACTTTCCAGTTATAGAGGTCTGAGCCATTTGCGAGAGTGACGGAGATGCCCGTTGGAGGCGACTCCATTAGCTCATTGAGCTCCTATATTGGTGATTTGGAGCCATGAGCAAATAACTTCTGCGTCGCGTGGACAAATTGCGGGGGAGGGGCTGGGTGAAAGATGAACTGGGATTTACCTTGGCAATACGCTTTTGGCTTCCCATTTTTGCCCCGTGTCAGGAGTATGCACAGTTCTATGTGTATATGTATATGGATATGGATTGGTGTCAGGAAGAATGAATTGTTGCAGTTGCTGATATGGGTGAGACATGACAGAACTTATTGTTGCCTTGTAACCAGGTGGGGTGGGCTAGCAAGCTAAGAATAGTGTTTTCGTCCTTCTGGAACTTCTGACCCTCATCATTCAACCTAAACACAAACAATGCAATGCAATTACTTGTAATGAATGCGATTAGTTTCACACTTTCATCATTCTTCATGTAGTCAAAATTCCCAATGCCTGGAAACAACCGAATATCCACTTGCTAGAGTTGTTGATTGCAGCCTGGTTATTTTTGTCAGCAGGCTATTTCCGTGCAAGTTCAATCTTCTCCAGTCTACTCCGTACTGTATTCTGGATTGAAAGAGAAACTGAAGGTGTTATTAAAGATGAAATTTATTTATTTTATCTTTTGCGTCTACTTTAATCCCTCCAAGAAACCCCCGCTGCTTCTGCGGACCGACTGAATTGCATCTTTATATCAATTGTAGAGAAATGAACATTGGAGAGATCATCGAAAAAAGCCTGCTGATAAAAGAATTATGAAAATCTTTGCAGCCCTTGCTGGTATGATGATGATGCTATATTGAATCATCATATACCAGTATGCACCAACAATGCCAGAAGCCAATTGTCTGCAGCGCGAAGATTTGCACGCAATTTACAAGATCGAGCGTTCAATCACCATGACTAGGCCGGTTGCAGGAACCAGCAATTTCACAGCGTTTTGCAGTTTAGAAGTCGTTGACTGTAGCGCGTACTATCGTAAAAAAGATGTGAAATGGAATTTAGATGTTTTTGTGAAAGCCACTTTCACTGGTTTTCACCGATATATTGTCACTACAGCTCATGGCCTAGTAGAGCACTGACGGAAATGATATGGATGGACTTGCAAGGCGGAATACCTAGGCAGTCCATGGCTGTGGATATTGAAGTTTGCACATATGTGAGCGGTGACAGTACCCAGTAAATCCCCGTTGATCCCAACTCATAATCATGTCGATGGATAAGCTCTCTAAACCCGATCATGCCCGAACGTCGACCTTGCTAAGGATCAGCAGATAGCAAAGTAGCTAACAGTAAAATAAAATGTTGTTCTGGGAGAAAACACGGGAAGTGTAAATCCTGATTCATTAAAATAAAATCCTAACTCCATCCCTTTTTGAATACAAAAAAATACTTCTTTTCGAGAATAGAGATAGAGAGAGCGCGCGAGAGAAAGGTATATATTATTCGAAGAAAAAGCTTATTCCCGCTGTAATATAACCATCAATCCCATGAATCCCAATAAAACACTCTTCAGCCAGGGATGCTCGGACAGCAGAATCGTAACATATCCAACAGCTGGTACGTAACCTCTGACACTGCCCACAATATCCTCTTTTCGGTCTAGATAGTCCTGGCCCCGAGCGTACAATTCAGTGTCGTCTGCCAGATTGTTATCGCCTTTTGTGAGCAGTTTTTGAGAGGGCATGGAGGATGGGAAGGTCCTGCGAAGACAGTATACAGATTAGTATAAAGAACCCAATCCTTTTCCCAATTTCAAAAAAGAGAAAAGTGAAATGCAAATGAAGATAACCTACTCAACACCTTGGTTCCATCCCTTCCTCGTCTTATCCTTACCCTCCCGGCCAGGTACATCCGGAAACGTCCTCATAACCCGATGCACAATAGGAATATCTTTCCCGCGCACATTATACACCACAATCTCCCCAACATCGACGCGCGGACTCCGGTTCCACAGAAACAATAGGTCCCCGCGCTGGAAGGCTGGCTCCATACTTCCCGACAGCACGACGACAATGGGCGAGGAGGAGTTGGTGAAGACTGATAGGCCCTTCCAGAGCATGAAGGCGGTGGAGAGGACGAGGGCAAAATTGAGAACTTGCGTGAAGGTCTGGCGCGGGTTCGCCATGTAGGGGGCTAGGGAGGAGAGCATGGTTGCGGTTTGCGGTTGCGGTTGTAGATCAGCGCAGGTTGCAGCGGAATTGTTTCGCGAGAGTAGGTTAGATTTAGCTGAGCATGCCTATATAGAACTGTGATATGGAGCTAATCAAATTGAAAGCGGGGTATATTGCTTTATTGTCTGGTTGTTCATAGCCACTTTGCTGCTCAATGTTCAAGGTGCTTGTTGTCTGGAGAAATGGTGATCTTTCAAGGTTGAGATCTGGTCAGTTCCAATGTTGCCAGCCCTGTGCTGATTGGACGGACACAAATTAGTTACTCCATACACTTCTCGCTGCCAATCAAATCCCAACAAAATAGTAGCTTCAACACCGTTTCTTCTGCATCGCAGACAATATATTATTGTTATAAGCAAATGAATTACTCTAGCAGAGATATTGAGAATTTTGACTAAATATGGTTTCCTATAATTGCAGTTTTGAATTTGCGGCTTGATTGCAGATAGTCCTCCCTAGCATTTAGAAATCGAAACCCAGAACCTTAGAATATCTACTCCGTAACCTCTTCAAATATGCATAGCCAATTCTTCATTCTGCGTCTATTTAACCGATAGTTTCCTTGAACACTCATATCATACTAGATCGTCATGCCACTCCCTATTTCCATTCCTGTAGCTTCAAAACAACAATACTCAAATCATCATAGTACCCGCTGCGTATTTCCCCCGCCCATCAATCTCCACTTCCGCCGCCCTCATCAGCACAGTCTTCTTCAAACCCTCAAACTTACATACAGTTTCCCAGTACAAGCTCCCCTCCGCCCTCGACGCGGTTGCCATATGCACAACTAACCATTCAACCAAGTACGCCCTCAACGGCTCCACTTCTTTCACATAGTGCTGTGCCAGTGACCCTTGCGGCGCCGCAGTTGTGGTTCCCATTCCCAGGGGGCTACCTGGCTCCGCGGTAAAATTGGCGTCCAGACGTGGGAAAACATATGCAACGAGCATTAACATTACTCTGTAGCTGGTGACGGGGAACCCAAGGCGGAGTTTCCGCAGAACAAGTGCTTGCAATGCTGGTATCTCAAATGTCTGTGCTAGCATATATATGTAACCGCAGCGGAGGACTTCCTTCTCATGTTCCTCTTGGGTGATGAGACCTTCAAGATAGAAGGTGATACCGCGATTAGGGGTAGGAGTAAGTTTCTTCTCAAGATGATGATGGTTTTTCCGTGACGCAATGAGTTGTGGGGTATATTCACCAATCTCTAAAAAGGATAGAACCACTGCAAAGTCGGCGTGGGAGGTGCTGTCAAGGATTGGATTGCTGGCTATGATGGTTTGGTTCCTGGCCTTGAGGCTGTTCTCAAGAAGGCCCGATTTTGGGAGACATTGGCGTGGCATGTTGTGGATTTTGCGGTTCTTTCCTATGCCGATGTATACGTCCACTCTGCCCTGGAGGGGCTCCTTGCTGTTGTGTTGTTAAAAATGGGATATACATTTTGACTGGAGAGGTATACAAAGGGTGTAAATAGAAAAGAAATGTCTTACATACCGATGAATACTCTCTTGAGAATCTGCAATTTTAGCGACTTGAGCAGCTTGGGCAACAATGTCACAAGATGACTGAGCAACGGGTTTTCTGATGTTTTCCTGAGATTGACTATGGCTCTCTTCTCCAGCGTTACTATGGGCGGGGCTCAAGCGAGTTTGTTCAGTCGTCTTCTGGTTAGCATTCGCATTCCCAGTAGTTGAACGCGGCTGCACGTTGCCCGCGGGTGCGGTAGTAAGACGCATCATTTCCTGTCGTTCCTTAAACTCCCCAAGAGCCATCCGTTCCCAAAACATAACATCCTCGTCCTTCAAGGCCCAGTTGAGAACCTGGCAAAAGTCTGAGTAATCGGGACAAGACTCGAACTCATCGTAGCTTGGGCGGTGGATTTGGAACAGATGAATGAAGTTCGCCCATATGCTAAACGTATGACTGTCAGCTATCATTTCATCCACACACATACGCACACACACATATATATATATCCCAAATAGCCATTGGATATGGTATACATACACCCTCCTCTTTCTCGGTAGGTAGACAGGATAATTGCGACGATCAAGTTCGGTCATCCACTGGCCAGCTTTCGGGGGCGAACCCACCGGACAATGGCGCCAGACTTCGTCAGATATCATCTCCTCGGAGCAGATAACCCCAATCCAGAGTTCTTTCTTCCCCTTATCGCGATACTGGACGAGAAAGCATTCTCCGGACTTGAGGGGCCTGATGGGTTGGATTTTGGGGTAATACCTCCAGAGTTTGTCCATTTTTTCTTCTTTTGTTTTGCGGGGTGGTTGTTGTGGTTGGATATATTGACAAAACAATAGAGGCTTGATGAGGTTTACTGGTAATGGAAGAGAGGGGTTTTGTTGTTAAAAAGGCGGAATGTTGAATTTTATGCCTTTTGCAGTTGCTGTTCTGAAGTGTTGATATAATGGAAAGGGGAGCTGTTAAGGGGCACCTGAGAGAAAATTCGCCAGGTAGGAACACATTGAATTTAGCGAACCAGTTTCAACCCAAGTGAATTGCTGCCGTGCCGGGCAGCCAAGGGTAAAACGAGATTTTCGTCTGAACGAATAACACACAAAGGTGCTTGTGGAATCTTAACTGTGTCCGAGTATTTTGGGAATAAGGGGTCTCAATTATCTTACCAAAAAAGCCAAGAGACCGAAAGGACAGGACCTAAATGAAGAAAGTTGCCAAGATAAATAGTAGCGCTTCATTTAGGGGGGAAATATCCCGGTTAGTAGACAGACATTGGGTATCATTTGAGGATTCATGCAGCTTGTCTACGAGTGTTTACGAAGATATAAGAAAGAAGAAAAATGAGAGGAAAAGTTTTGAGGTGGCCGAATCTCTCAAATTCTTGTATAAACCTGATCATGCGAGGTTCATCGCAGCCGGGAAGTATCGTACAAAACAGAAACCTCCTCATCAAGGCGCGCTGATAGCAGATACCCAAAATAGACAGACGTAGATGGGTAATTTAAAAGAAAAAAGGCATTCATGAAACCAAAAAAGGCAAAGGGAAATCGTTGCGATAGACGTCGCAGACTTGGCTGTAAAATGTTCCTTCCGGAGGATTAATTTAGTCGTGAAGGCAAATTGCCGGTATACGTTATTGGGAGGAGATATTAAAAAAAAGAGTAAAGGGGGTTTTTCTTCTAAACCAAAATTGGCGGCCAACCTCGAAAAGAAGGGAAGTTTTTCATTTGCAAAAAAAGAAAAAACAACCTCGGAACCTTTCTCGGTAATCCTGCACATTCTGGCTTAGATGCTCCCTGAGTCTGACTTGATAACTCCGAGGCGCTCGATCTGTTCCGTAAACTCCGTGCAATATCATCATTTAGATGACTTTGGGAGACCGGTTGTTGCTGTTGCGCGGGCACAAACATGTAAGCCCCCTGGCGACAATGGCAAACAAACAACAGATTAGCCAACAACATAAGAAGAGGAGGAAGCTTACCTGATCTCGACAATGTCATCGATGTGGTTGCACATTGCCACAAAAAGATCGAAAAACAATTTGCCGCCACTCTCCATCTCCATCTGCATGGTTCCACTCCTCTTGAAAGTCTTGCGACTTCTGATGATCAGGGCTAGAAAATGAGCGCGGAGTCGCGACTCGCTGTCTGGTGTATGCTCATACGCATACCGAGCCGATCGAAGGATCACGTCGACAGGGATTCCAGTCTGAAGGCCTTGTTTCCGAAGAGCAAGGCCCTTCAGGTCCTCCAAGCCGTACTTCTCAGCAGTGCAGTACACGGCGGTATCTCGGAGGAGATAGTCACCAACACCAGCGTGGAAAATTGTCGATTCGCATGATCCGCGGCCTCCTTTGTTTTGGGGGTCCTGGGCATCCTCGAGTGCCCATGAGTTGCGGCGCCTGTTGTGCAGCAGGCGAGGGTAATAGTCACCCTTGTAGAGGTACTCGAGAATACAGGACAGTATCTCTGGTTCTCTGGAAAGAAATAAGTATTTAGATGTCTTTTATCTTGGTAAAAGTTAAGATAAACAAAATACTTACTCATCTGGCAGGTCCATTTGCTTCGCACTACCATCCAGAACTTGGTCTTTCAGGGCAGCAGAAAAGTAGGGTGAAATGGACAGGACATCCTCATGAGCAGCGAAAAGACGCTGTTCATGACCCACAATCATGGTGATTATGGGGCTGGTGATTTTACTGCTTTTATAGTCAGAATGGAATTCACAACAACGAAAGCGGAGGATGATAAAAAACGGTATTTCACCAACCTTCCAACCGGCGGACTATCCAGTCTCTCCTGCATCTTGACCTTCGTGCGTTCGCGATAGATCTTCTTGGTCGGCTTGACGGCCTTGCCCGCCCGATCCCTTGTGGTAAAAGAACGTTTGAACATTTTTCGTCAAAGTCGTAATGTAAACTTGTCGAAGTCAAAGATCAAACGAAAGAACAGTAAAGAGCGGCAGAAGAACCCGGGGGAGGGGTTTATATAATGAGCGTGAGGGCTTTGTGCCAGGATTGAAGGCGACGCTGCTTGATCACGCAGGTAGCATGGGAGCCTCGGAAGCCTTTATTCAAGAATTCAGTCCTCTGACCACCCAATTCCCAAAGGAGAAAAGGACGACAGGAAAGAATGCGTTCCCGAAGAGGCTTTTCGCACAAGATTCCACGAATTGAAACCAGTGTGCGGGCGAGAAACGGTCAGCTCTGAGAAGCGTGAGGAAAAGAGAAGAAAGAGAAAGGAAGTGGGAATGCCAGCGACGACGTTGATATGCTGGCAGTGGTCATGTGATGGTTAACTAACTACCCCGGACAGCGCTAAGCCGTGGACTGGGGGCAGTGTTAGGGCAAGGCAGCCACTGGCGGATTACCATTTAACTCTTCAACTACAGAGTATTGAACATAGCATCCCTCCAGCAGCCAGTTGCATCCTCTCGAGTTGACATGGGCTATGGCGCACTGCTCTTCTACAGCCTGTCTTGATATGGACCCATCCGCTTAGCATATGCTTGGCGTGACTCAACCCAGGGATATGTCCCTGTCCCCTGTATTTGTGTGGCTCGGGAGCAGATTTGGCACCACCCGGACCCATTAATCCGAATACATGGTCGAACCATATTCTGACCACAGATTCGAAGAGCCACACCTGAATAACCACCTGGCGAGAATATAACAGTTGATGACAATGGGAGCGGGGGTTGGTTTGGATCGAGTCAGGAACAGACCAGGACTTCATCATCATCACCAACATGCCCCTGATTGACTAGTTACACCTGGCTATTTTTCATTTGCCTGGCAACCCTGTGTTCGGCCAAGCTTCAATTTTCCAGCCGCCTCACCCACCCCCACATATTCCGCAACTCCAGAGACCTGACTTTGTCGCCTGTCTAGTCAAATAGGTTCTTGACACACGCTGAAGGAAAAGGCTGTAAGAACTGCGTTGCTGATTTTATTTGCTGCTTGTCTATTCGAGCTACCATAAATGGTAGCTTCCATCCTCATGCCTTGTTCCTGGGAAAATTATGCGAACTACCGCGCAAATTATTCTTCTCATCGAAGGCCCAATGTTCCCTCTATCCGTCTACCCGTTCCCTCATGTTACCAAATCCCAGCTGAAACATTTTTGCCCGACTTTAGCTTCAATTTCGCGGCCAAGACAGATTGTGAGGCCACGAGCCCATTCTCGGATATTTTTTTTGTTCTTCCTGTTCTCCTCAGGATATTTAACACCGTGGTCTTTCAAAGTCATTCTGAGATGCGAAATGACCGACCTCCTCTTCTATTACCCGTTTGAAGTTCGAGCACCATTTCCCCCCTGGCCGGACACGTGGAGGTATCAATTCATCGAAACCAAAGCTACCTACTCCTCTTCTGACCATTAACAATCAAAATCTCACTCAACACAACACCTCTGATCCAAACAAGGGATAGAGCATCCATTCACACACACAGACACACATACATCAGCAGTGAAAATGATAATTCATTACGAAGACGACACATCTGAACCATCTCATCACTTTATCCTGCAGCTTCGAACTTGAATTTGTATGTACTGTATTTAGCCCTACCATCCAGCCATGGAGCCAATACTATGACATACCAAACCTCTCACCAAACCGAATACATTACAGTTAAAAACTCAACCTTTCCTCATAGATGCAGAAATGATAGTTGCTTTTTGCTATCATGTAGGTGATATGAACTAGATGCCTAGGTATATATGCATGTTCACATACGGCATTGACCTCAAAAAACTTTAAAAATCCAGTAAACCGGTGGATTCCATCTGTACCTAGGTGTTTGTAGATGTATGAGCTCATGAGAATGGATGAATCAAAGTCAATGTTAAAGAAACCATCATGTGATCCTTATGTACCTGCCTACGTGGTGCATGAAACCCAATCGACGATAAGCGGTGGTCCTAGCGCAAGGTTTGCGTGTGCGACAGCATGTGGGAAAGAAACGGAGCAGAGGAAGGAAGGCATTGAAAAATCAAAATAAATAAAATAAACTCCCATTAAGTCGTATCAATATAGGAATTCAGAATCAAGTATAAATTACATTCGACTTCACTAGTAATCCCAAGCTCGTACTGCAGAAACTTGCGTCGAAGATGGATGGAATCTTGATTTTGGCAGTCCGGGGGGTGGGGCTTTAGGTATCGATCAAGCCAGGCACGTGCACAGGCCCAAGCTCTGGCCCCTATGACGTTTCAGAATAGAAAGAAAAGGCGAAGGCGTGGGTTTTAGCCGCCGGCCACCATTCAATTTTCCTGGGCGGATTCATTATCACGTCCCATCTCCCCATTCTTTGATCGCTATATATCATGCCCTTCTATTATTTAACTATTATTTAAACACCCGTAAAATTTCACTCGATCGCTCCTTTCGCATAGTTAGAGATTCAACGGACAAAATTATTCAAAATTTAGCTTTTTGAGCGTCCAAACTCGTGTTTTTACGCCGCCGCTGCGAAAGGGGTGGTTTGAGGCACCACAGACAGAAGAGAGCCACCATCGAATTCCAATAAGAGTCTCTGACATTCTTTTCAGCTTCATTTCCACCCCACGATGGCAGCCCAATATATAAACTACATTAAAGCGAAAGTACACATTTTAAAGGCTCCCAAGGCCCAGGCACAGATACAGGCACATGAACCTATCCTAACCTCCGATGACGAGGCCTTTTTGCAACGAGTGACCTCTCATCCGGAGGAGGCTGGCCGAGATCCACAAATAGCACTCCTAGACGGCGCGCAGGATATTTCCTTGCCGCAGTCGCCCTTGGAAGATAATACTGCGAGAGGTTCCCCAGGAGCTGATGATGAGGGTGTGCAGCGGAGTTTGAGCAGGACGTCAAAGGGGAAGCAGAAAGAAGAGAAAACTGGGAGCCCGAAGGGGAAGAAGAATGGTCCGTGGGGCTGGATAGTGCATGGTATGGATAAGAGGAACAAGGTGCGGATATTTGAACCCTTTTTCTATACTATGTTTTCTCTTTTATCGACAGATTTCGGGACAGCGGGCTAATAGTGGTATTCAATATCCTTTTTTTAATGATATTTAGGAGAATACCGCGGCAGGGCTCTCTAATATTGCAGAAAACCTCAAACCTTCCCGTACAAAGACTGGAGAATTTAGCCCAGATGAGATAAAAAGGGAAGAGGACGATCTGAGCGTAGTACTCGAGCGACTAAACCTCTCTGCAATCAATAACCGCGTATTCTCAATCAGCGACGAGACGCAGGATATTCTAAAGAAGTTCAACGTCATTCTCAAAGATCTGATCAACGGCGTGCCTACGGCGTACCACGATCTAGAATCGCTGCTCACGAATGGGGATGGGCAATTGCAAAAATCATTCAACCATCTACCAGGTTTCCTCCAGAAACTCATCGAACAGTTGCCGGATAAAGTGACTGAGAAATTCGGGCCGGAGTTCCTGGCGATGGCTGCTGAGAAAGCCGGCAAGAGTGCAATTAGCTTGGAAGAGGCTACGAAGGCGTCAGAGAAGGCGAAGAAGATGGGATTGAAAATCCCCAGCTTGAAGGAGCTAGTTGGGAAACCTGCAGCGATTGCGGGCATGTTACGGTCTATTGTTGGCTTCCTTCAAGCACGGTTCCCGGCCCTTATGGGTATGAATGTTTTGATGTCGCTGGCGTTATTTAGTATGCATGCCCTTGCCTTGTCTTTTCTTTTCGTTTCTTTTCTTTTCCTTTCCTTCTTATTATTATTTACGCTAACTATTAATAGTCCTCCTCTTCGTCCTCTGGTACTGCCATAAACGTGGCCGTGAAGTGCGTCTCGAAAAGGATAAGCTCAACGTGGATGAACATGATGCATCGACCATCGATGAGAATAATAACAATAATAGTGATGATGATAACAACGCATCGGAAGCACAGGCCACGGCTGCTGCAGCCGCCAGCGAAACTGAGCAAGGGCAGGGAGACAAAGAAGGAGAAGACAGGGCTGGAGTGAGGGAGGCGCAGGATGATGCAGGGCAAGCTGCCTTACTACTCCCGGCAGCACCGTCGACGAGGAGGATGAGGGACGGCAAGCTTTGACAGTGACAACGTATCATCACCCGCCTCAGAAGCCGCGAACCAAACACGTCGCCGGAAGGTCGAGCCATAATGCAGGGACCTAGACCTACTAATGTGGTCCCTGGGGAGGAGGTTTAGCTAGCTTTGCATACGATGGGGCTTCTGTTTGCTATTTTAATTTTTTTTAAAATGGACACGTAGGACGGGAGAGCCGGGGGATTTTCTTCGTCTCTTTTTCCCCGGATAGCTAAAGTGGTAGAGTGGAGAGAGGTTGGGGGGATGGGGAGTCGAGGGGGAGGATAGAAAAGGGACAATAGAGAAAGGAGAAAGGAGAATACAGCTAAAAACCAAACAAGAGCAATAATGATAATAGCTGCTGGTGGTTTTGGGAGGGACATGTATGTTTGTTTTCCATGGGGGCGGGGTGAGGAGGGAAATAATGGTAATAATAAGGCGGTCTGGGACTGCAAGTTTTCCCCATTCTGGATATTTATCTCGTCATCCCTTTTTTTCTCGAATTTCTTCGACAACCATTTTTATTTTCTTATTTCCCTTTCCGCTATGATTTACGAATACAACTATTATTACTCCCCTTTTTTATATCTTATTATTTGTTTCTCTATTTGCTTGCATTGATAGTTGTAATTTAAACCCGCTACAGCTACTTATTTATTTATTAACCGTGAAAAAACTTAGGTAAACGGATCCATAATTATCATGCGATCTGGCATTCCTATGGCTGTACATGTAACCTTATAAAGAAAATTCTGGATCCGGGAAAGAAGGGAACCGGAAAGGAAGAAGCAGCCCTGGAGAAGCCAGGAGTTATTCCTTGACTCCATATATTGCCGATATGAAAAAAAACTCAAGTGAAGAACTACTAAAGCTAGAATTGTAAAGTTCAGAGGCAAATAAATTCTCTGCACAGAGAGAGAGAGAGGACCATCGCCACAGCTAAGATCTAGAAGTAAGCAGAGGGGCTCGGTATGGGACGACTTCAAAAGGAATATCTCCCTTGATGCTGCCATGCTGCCTGCAACTATGAGCAGGGTGTCCAGTTATCCATTGGGCCCTGTCGGCATTGATGAATCATCGTAAGCGCTTGGCTAAGCTAGTGGCAATGGCGTGAAAAGAGGCTGTCAGCCACTGGCTGGCTTCTGCTTTCATAAGACGATTTGACATGATTGGATTTATTTTAGTTTGGGCTGAGTCTCATTGGTCTGACAGAGACAGGGCAAATGGCCCCTGGGAGCTTTTGTTTTTCTGCTCTCAACTTTTTGACCATTTCGATTGATTTCTTCCGAGAAATTCGACATAACCTGTGAGATGGCATCAGGAAGGAGTAGGAGGAGAAAGGGGGAATGAAGGGTGCATTAGGATTAGATATCTTGTTAAAAGATAGTATTTATGGCAAGGAAGAAGTGGTGTGATGTTTTGCCGTCTGCGGTCAGTGGTCTGCTGCATACCAGAGAAGCTACGTATGCACATATTTCATAGTTGTCAGAGACGGAGAACGTAGTAGTTTCATGCATGCAAGGCATTTGCAGAGGGGTCCATAACTCGACACAGTCTTTCTATCCGAGCGCGGACTAGTGTTTGGAAATCTGAGTTGAGAACTTGATAGTGTGACTGTTCGTTCGAGCAGGCATTTGCTCTGGCTTGGTTATGTTTTCTGACTCATATCCATTGCCGGAATATGTTACTACTCACTTGAAAGTCATCGGGATAACTAAGTGACGCTGCATGAGGTAACAGGAATGTTCGGGTATCTATGTACTTCCTCCTACTTTTCCCCTCCTCTTCGTTGTAGTCCGTAGCGTGTTGGGGGGATGATGATGATCCCTGCCAGAAGTATCTCCCCTCCAAAATTGGGTGGGGAGTGACAACCCTGGCCCAGTGGTGCAGCGCCAACCCGAAGATGCGGTGAGCTGGCCACCCAATCAGCTGCTTAGCTAATCTCAAAGCCCGCAATGCATACCCCCACCACCCGGATTATTGTAATCCCTGCTCCGATCCCCGTGGCCCCGGCCCGTTTGAGGTTCCTGTACCAGCAGCGGATTGCCTGCTCATTTTTTTTCCGCTTTTCCTCTCTTCTTCTTCTTCTTCTTCTTCTTCTTCTCCTCCTCCCACCACCATCTCTTCCCCCCCACAACATCACGCATTGCAACCCTCAAGTTTAAAGAAGAATTTCAGCAATCTCCCTTACTACAAATATCGTCGAGGAATCACGCCAAATGGCTGTCGCTGGGCTGTAAATCCCTCACTGGGAGGCATGGTCATGGGCATCCCCGCCTGCCATTGCTCTCCCAGTCCAGGAAGCTCAACGAGTACATTTCAATCGACTTGACGATATTTTGACACTCTTTCGACGGGTCCTCCGTACGTCGAAATTGCCCCCAGTACCAGCTCAGAGCAAACACTTCAACGTCCGTCGAGGGTGAAGGTGTTTTGTAGACTACCGCGCGCTTCTTTCTCTCCCTTTCTCCCCCTTTCTCTCTCCGCCCACTCGTATCCTCTTACCCAGGAAAAAGGAAAACGCCACCCTCTCTTTACTCTCTATTCCTCTTCTACGATTATATGTTATATACATACTAGATTTGTCGGGGTGGAAGCTCTATCACATTTTTACTATTTACTACGGTTTATCGACCGAGCCCTTCGCACCTAATTTGCCATTAATAACCCCTCCCTTCCCTTCCGATTACTCGAAATAATCTACCTATTCCTGGAAAACGGCCATTTGGACTCAATTGGACCCCATTCGCTGTTATGTCTCCTTCAAACGCTATGAAATCGAGGCGTTCGCCCGGAAGGAAATCGCGCCTCGTGGGAAACCGCAGCGCGCCCTCCCTCAGCGATAGCGATTCATGTACCTCCATTTCGACAGTTCTTGGCCCCCGAGTCGCGAAAAAATCGTATATCGCCGCTCCTATTAAACGCAAGGTCGTCAATTCAGGCCATGGAAACAATAAGAAACGAAAGCCCTCTGCAGCATTGAGTGAAGGTTCTTCCTCAGACAGTGATGTCGATAACGACAATGACGAGGAGGAAGATAATGAAGATGCCATTGATGAAGATAGTGAACAGCCCGAAGGTTTTGCCCCGTCTTATGGCCGGAAACAGGAGAGAAGCCGTAAGACGGGGCGTCGGGGTGGTTTGTCACTCCTCAAGGACAGGAAACGTGTTAAACTCCAACATTCTGGCTATGAGAGCTGCGCCGAAAATAGCTCCGTCAGCTCTGCTAGTCCTCTTAGCTCGGTTGAGTCAATCGACTTGGATTCAGACGACGGGTATGAGGCTGTAAATGATGTAAGCGATGCGGACGATGAAGAACAGGAGATTGAGCTGATGGAAGAAGAGTTGATTTTGGATTCCGAGTATGAGCGTGACTTGGAGACGGTCACATCTGCATTTGCATCTGGCGTTCCAGATGAATGGCTAGGATTGGACGATCTTGAAAACCGTCCTCTTTACTCCACTGGTTCCTTCTTTGAGGATGAGCAGCTTTTCTTACAATCGGGAAACGTTGACGCTGTCGAAGATCCTGCCTTGACCAGCGCAACCGTGGATGTCCCTACGCGACGCGTTCATTTCGCGGAATTCGATGATTCTTCAGACTCCGATAAAACCACCGATGATGAACTTATGTCTGATTTCCTGCAACAAGATGCTCTGGACCCAGACCTACGAAGAATGATCGAGAATGATTCCGAACTAGTCCGTCGCCACATCCCTAGTGAGCTATTGGCTCCACAGGATTTCTATGAACTCCCGGGCAATATCTATCACGTGGAGACAGAATCCTCTGTTGCAAGTTCTAGTGGCTATGAGTGTATGTATTTTATAAGTCATGATGCTCCTTTAGCTAGCTAACCCCCTGATTTGTAGCGGATTGCGGTGAAACCACCGACGAAGATTTGCCTCCCCCAGCAACTATTACTCATCCTCGTTCCATCCTTCGTCGGGACTCAAGCGCGTCATTGCCTCCCTATTTGGAGGAATCCACCCAGCGTTCACAGCCACTACGACGGCGTGGACCTCTTAGGGGTACTTTTGTTGCTGATCCCCACAAGCCAGTTGCTGTTGTCGCCCCTAACGGCGCTCAATTAATCCTCATTCCCCCCTATTCAACTTCCAGACACGACTGGCTTGAATCCGCTACTCAGAGCTTGTGCAACACCACCAATAATAGCCCCCGAGCTATCACTGCCACTCTTGCTGATGACAGTGACACCGATGCTCAGTTATCGCCACTCCATCCCAACAACCTAAGCCCAATGCTCTCCTCCAATGCCAATCTCATGATAACTGCCCTGGGGAGCGATTCTGTTGGTCAAATAACCGGTCCTCCCGAGGCATTCTATCCGTCCCACGGACTACTCAGCAACAGCTTCGACGAGGAAGACGAAGATGATGATAGCGAAGGAGTACTCAACGTAAATGACTTCATCGACTTTGGAAACGGCTCTTCCGACGAAGATGAAGACCTAGACAAAGATTTCGACGTCGTCGAGGACATTGCCTCGGCAGTCGTAGTCGGCTCGTCGTCATCGTCGATGATGAACAATAATTCAACGGCAACAGAGTTCCCTCCAGTTAATAACAGTGCAGAGCGTCTCTTAAACCATCTTGACAGAGGCATCGTGACTGCTTTCCGCCGCAACCACTCTCGTTACCAAGCTCTGATCCGCCTGCCACAGCACCGCGAGTTCGTACCGGCAAACTCACCCTCCCGTCCCGCCAGCGTCTTCAGACGCAATAAATATATCGACAACAAAACCCCAACTAGAAGACGGACGGGGGTAACATATACTGGTGGCGAAGCGGTTCGTCGCAAGCTGGTCGAGTCACACCGCAGTAATTCAATCGCTTTCTAAGAACTACTTTCCCTGATCTCGTCTCTCGACGAAAGCTTAGTTTAGTCTTCCATTTAACACTATCTTGGCGATAGCTCTCTTCATTATCACCCCCCCCCCCCTCCTACTCTCGCTTTATACCTCTGTGGATATTTGTGTGGATATGCCTTTCACCCCCCAACTTCTATACGACCTAATACAAATGAAATAACGCTTTTTTAAATATTCAATCGCACATTACTCTCTGATGATAATAATGATGAATTTATCAACAAAGGTTTTTTTCCTTTCCTTTTCTTCTTTTCGAAAAATCCTTTCTGCTGTCAGAAGGAATGTTCTCTTCATTCTGTATCAATTGAAACAAAAACGAAAAAGAAGAAAGGAAGCAGAAAAAAAGCGCAGGAATTCTTTTTTTATTCGGTCTGGTCTTTGTGTGAATGAATGTAACAATTTCTGAAAAAAGTGCTTTCGTACCTTATTTTTCTTATTTCTCTTTTTCTTTTTCTTCTTTTTTCTTCTCCCTTTCTCTTCTTCTGTTTCAATAGAAGGGTCAGTTGGTCCTAATATATATAAACACTAAGAGGAGGGGAAAAAAAGGGGAAAGCAGATTTAATTGAGCGGTGATGAACTGTTCTGAAACCCAATTTCTGATTTTTTTAAAAATTTTTGTCTCCTCATTTTTACTTAATCTTGATAAATAGTGCACGCGCGCGCGCATGTGAGTTATATGTGTTGTATGTGTTGTATGGATGTATGGAATGATGAATTTTCAATATCTCTCAATTGTCTCCTCCTATAATGGATGACGATGCTTGATTATGTCGAACATTGATGATGTTGGAAGTATTAAGAATTTTCTTCACCTTCTTCTCTCATCGCCGGCTTTTTTCTTGTCTGTCCGTCTGTTAGATTATATTTGAGTTTTTATTCTCTTTACTGTGTCCATTTTGCCTCGCATCATTCTTTCCATGAAAGAAAATCGGGCGGTGTAGCGTTCTGGGACATACACTAACTTCCCCCCCATCCATTTTATCTATATTTGTGCATAACAACAACACATATATACAAAAGAGAGGGAGGGGAAGAGACGAGAGGGCACCACACGCAACGGGAAACCCACATGGGAATAGTTGGGAATCAATTGGTTTTCATTTTTTTCATCTTTTACTTGCGTTTTGCTCCTTTCATTCCCAGGTTTCATTCCCAGGACTTTTTCTTTCATTTTCTCTCGTTTCTTTGCGGCAGAATGGGTATACCTTGGACTATTGTGATACGTGCGTGCGTGCGTTTTGCTTGTGTTTCTCTCGTGTTTCTCATCTCTGCTGGCCACCTTTGGTTCTTCCCCTCCTTTCCCCAGCGCGCCGCCACCCTTCTTCAAAATCCATCCATTGCTATGAAGGAATGTTGTGGAATAATCCTCTGCTTAATTGATTGTGTTTCCAAAATGAAAAAACATGAAAATGAAAAAAAAAAAAATGAACCGCAAGTTTTAGCTAGCAAGTTTGTGTATGGGGTTTTTGTCTTTTTCCCTCTTTTTAAATCATAAAAAGTAGTTTCTTCTTTCCTTGGTATGATGATGATATTGAGGTTAGTTTCCACCACTTTATAAACAGGGGGAATAAACTTCCTGGTTATAAAATCTAACAAAGATGATTTACTGATATGACTTCATTCATTCCCCTCACATGTGATGATGTGGCTGACGCCAAAGCTTACCTTAGGTGGCCCCCTGCCCGCGCTAATCCGGCGTATCCTCGGTCCGGGGAAACTGCTCTGGGCCAATCCGCTGCGGCTAAATGAAGTCACATGATACACCAGCGATGCTAAAGTCGACGTCAGGTGTCAGGCTTACTCTGTACCACATCTGTCTTCCTAGTCCTGCAAGTTAGCCTCCCCTCCGAATCGAAATATCCGCACCCATTTGTTGATTCAGCTCAAATCTTGTCACTTTTTTATACAAGAAAAAATGAACGAAAAATAGGAAAGCACTCAAAAGGCAGGTGAATGATGGGTGGGAGTGGAGCTGGGGGAGAGGATGGATGTGTAGGGGCAACTTTCATGTCAAATTACATTTTCCCCATCATGCAGAAAGGTATGCTAAGAATAAGTGACAGTTTGAATTTTGGTTCTTTGGTGCCATTTTCTACGTGGAGGCGCGGACAGGTGCCAATTATGGTTCTGTTCCCAGGATGTTATCTGGAAAAGCGGATTTGATATGCTGAGATGATGGATGAATGAAGGCTTCACTTCATGACCTTTCTCTCCACACAATTATAGACTTCCTTGAAGAGTCGAAATCCGGCACGGAATCACCTTTGAAATTTGATATGTTGAAACTTGTCCGCGAAGTCCGTTCTTCGAGATATGCTCCACTTCATTCGTGCGTTTTGTTACGAGGAAACCTGTGGATCTTTTATTTTTGGGAAGAACAACATGCCAAAATAATTATCATGGAAGAAATTTTGCACTTTTGCACAATTTATTAATTTTTCCATCAACATTCCCTCACATGCTGGGCTTCGAAGTCGTACCCAGAGCTTTGCTCACACCCACACTCTCTCTTATTCTAAATCTTTCGTTATTTCATTATTTCCTTATTTCGCGATTTATATCATTATAACAGACGCATTACTTGCTGCTTTCCTCGGTAGCACGTGTGATCCACCTCTAGTCTGACGGATTCACCCCACGCATAAAGATATTGACGTGGATACGTCCCCTCGGCTTGGTATCGGCGCGTGGAGTGGATCCTGTTGCCCAACTGCCCCGCCGTGAAAGCTCAAGCTCTTTGCAGTTTGGGCTTATTTTCATATAAAGCCAACAATAGCGGAACGGGTATGTATCGCATCGTATGATTTTTGGTTTGCTAGTTGCCTTATTTGCGGAGAACAGATTATTAGTCGCTTATCTCTGACTGACATTGCGTTTGCCTGTCCCTACATATACTTTGGGACCCCGAAAAGAGTAGCCACGGTTGCCATTTCTTTCATTGACTGGTGTTGAGAGGCGTGGCATGGTATGACATCGATATAGCTTATAAATAACAGATATTCATATGCACATTTTTTTCATATTTATCGATCTTCGACACTCTATTTCTTTTGGATATAATAAGTTGCGACTATATTCTTTTTCATTTTTTAGGATTTTTTAGTTTCTGAACCATGGCATTGCCAAACCCTTTCCGGAGATCAGACGAAAACACCATAACAGTATGGGGCTACAGTTTCCAGTGGACACCAGAGCACTTGACGGGGGAGCAGATGGAACCCATGAAGCACACCTATGACAGATTAGCGGACGAATGTCTAGAGCGATTAAACGAGATCTCGCCACCCCCACAGAAAGCTTTACCTCGCACTACCAACAGAGGGGCCCAGAATTGTGAGGATGGCAGGGAGAAACCAAAGAGAGATCTTTATGTGCTCCTACGAGATAATGCAGATAGGGACGAGAAATTAGCAGAATTATGGAATCAAGTGAATAGTGTTCCCAGCTGGGTTGACTGGGATCAGATCGAAAGGGGTCAGGAGGTGTTCTACCGATATGGAATTCCGGCTCTGAATGCGGTAAGTTGGAGGGATTTTCTGTGACGAGGAGCGTGTGAATGTAGAAGGCTTATAAATATCGTGCTTTTCATTAGCTTGGATTCGAAAGCCTGCTGGGAGGGATGTATGTTGTCTCTCTCCCATCGCACTTTTTTTTCTCCCTTTAATTTCTCCTTGTTCTAACCTTGAAATGAAATCAGGGGTGCTGGACGTATCGTTGAGACTCTTGCTCGAACGGGCGGATTTTCATCAAAAGTTGCTCGACATAGAATGTTCGAGACGAGTCAGTTTGTTTTACAAGTCACCATGTCCCTGAAAGATATCCAGCCAGGGGGAGATGGCTTCGCCTCCGCAGTAAGAGTTCGACTTCTCCACGCCGCTGTCCGAGCGCGGATCCTCAATCTTGCTCAAACAAGGCCAGAATATTACAGTGTGGAGAAGCTGGGAGTTCCAGTCAACGATCTAGACTGCATCGGCACGATCGGTTCCTTTTCCACCCTCCTGGTCTGGCTCAGCTTGCCCCGCCAAGGCATCTTCCTCCGCGAACAAGAAATCAACGATTATATTGCGCTTTGGCGTCTCGTTGCCTACTACCTTGGCACGCCAACTGAGCCATTCGAGACCCCGCAAAAAGCACGGAGTATGCTGGAATCCATCCTTGTGCATGAAGTCAAACCGACTGAGATGAGCAAGATCCTAGCGAACAATATTATCACCAGTCTGGAGAACACCCCTCCGGCGTGGGGAAGTCGTGGGTTCCTAGAAGCTATTACCCGCTGGCTAAATGGCAAGGAGCTTTCTGATGAGCTTGGTATTGGGAAACCGGGGTATTACTACTTTGGGTTGGTATTCGGATATTGTCTCTTCGTTAGTTTGTGGTGCTATGTCCAAAGGACGTTCCCCTTTTTGGATAGAAGACATATTTCTGTATGTTCCCGTCTTTTTGCATTCTCTCTCCCTCTTTCACTGTGACAACAATCCATTACGCTCCAAAAATCGAACCAAAGCTCAAATTATATCCAAGCCAACGCTATTACTGATGCTTGACACTCACAACATTTAGAGAATGCGCCGCAATTTCTGGAAAATTATTCTCGATGAAAAGATCGGACTTAGCGAGGAGGCCAAGTTCGACTTCAAATACGTGCCAAGTTACGATCTAACGACAGAACAGGGTGTCAAGACCGAGCGCACGAGGCAAAGCTTTGGTATTGAGCTATTGGGCTTCTTGGGCTTGGCTGGAGCTACAGTCACCACAGCTGCGATGGGAACAATTGGGTATGCCACATATTTGAGGTCACAGTGGGGGTGGAAGGTGATGAAAATGTAAGTTCGAGGATGCTGATTTGTTGATATCTTTCATTTTCTCGGTGCTTTTCTTTGTAAGTCCTCTTTGTTTGTTTCTGTTCATTTTTGGTTTTCATTATTATTTATAAACTTGTCATTGTTATTCTTATGAGTTACGCATTTATGTAGTAAGAGGGGGACGAAATTGACTATGTGAGAGAGAATGTGAACTGGGTAGATAATATCACCTATTGCCGCCATACATTGTGCTTGCTTGCTAGGAATAAAATGTTTTTCAAGTGTAAAAATGGAATGGCGGAAATTTTTCTTCATAAAATTCTAATTTTTGAATGATCCGTAGAGACCTCAACTTAACTATGGGCTCTGGGTACTACTCCCTTTAGCCAAAAGTGTGATTAACTAACTACCCTAATGCATAAAAGATACATTCTTCCACAACTAACTCAGTAATCCTGGGAAAAGCAACTCGCATGATTGAGGACAATAAATCCAGATCTATAACTATTTATTATATGTGGCTGTTTCAAGCAGAGGTCTCCCATGCTATTCTCTGGTTCGACTGGACCTGGTTGAAGGTTTGGATAAACAGAAACGCCAAGTAACTAGGGGCTCAAACAATATGTGTTGCAGCCCTCAGGCTCTAGCCCCAACAACATCGCTAAACTTGCTGATGAACTGATTTGGAGCTTTGCAGTTTCATCAGGCACTGTCAAATCAATACCTACTGGTAACCTACAGCAACCCTCGATAGACGAACTTTTACAACCAATTACTCTGTATCATGCGGTGATACAAATTTTCAGCGCCCGGTAGTTACTATTGCGACTCCCAATAGAAAACACAAGATTCCCGGCTCCAGAGAAGACGACTGTCGCTGGTCATGCTAAGCGCCATGGAGAAAGCCACCCGGGAGATCGATCGGCGAGATGCTTCACAAGATCGCTACCGTTCTATTAATACTTGGATATCAAACCGCGCAGCCTAATAATAATGTTGTGCAGATAGATGGCCAAGACGAGACGGCGATTCGAATTTCCTTCAAGTCGGTTAAGGTTTTCTAGAGCGTTTGAGAGTGCAAGCGAGAAAGACAGCCAAATGGTCTGGAAAGGGTTTCACGCTATCTGCAAGAGGCAAAAAATAAATATAGAGATGGAGCTCTTCCAGCCAAACATGAGGGGATATAGCGGTGATGCGCCGGTGCTAGCACCAAGCTAGACAGCTTATTAGCCGATCGCAGATCCACGGTTCCACCTGGCACCAGAATCAGGGCGCATCCTTGCCGACAGCCCTTTTCAACTCCTGCAGCTTCCACTGACCAGTCCAACAACAGCGTTTCGATCTTGAGCTGTCAACCTGCCACTCCACTCTGAGAAAAAGAGATTCTGACTGGCTGTGATTGATGTTTTCTGGCTAATATGACGTTTTATTGGTAGTTAGACTTTCTGACTTCTGTTTCATTCTTCTTTCTCTGGCATCTGAAGAATGGAAGCTTCGCGCCCGCAGGAACCAGGCGCCAGCGAGGTTTGGCCTAGTCACCGCAAAACTGGAAAATGAGAATGGGTGAATTGCAACAATGCACACCTTGTGGATGTCCCCAAGCTAAACGCTTGGTCAAGGGGAGCCTTCAGTTTCTATTTGAGTCGTTTCGACAGAGTTTGGCGGCTGGTCCCTTGGTTAACGCTGGGGCAGTGTTCCTTTTCGCGAAATAGAAGAAAGAGGATGTATTAATACTCGCAATGCCCATTCAACTCTGTCCTGTTTTTATTTCATTTTACCACGTTCACTTCCTCCTCTGACAGTTTTTCCCTCTTGTTTGTTTGTTGTGTTTGGGCATTGGCATCACTCGTTTGTGTGCTTATGCATATTTTTGATACTGTAATATTTTTATTATACTGACCTGTCACTCGCTGGCCCTTGGCACTTTCGCTTCATCATATCGCAGCTGGTACGCGATATATCTAATTTCCATTCGTTTTTCTTTCTTAATATCACCTCGAATTCTATTTGCTGGTTCCTGCAAACGTTGCCTCCTCCGCCATGAAAGCTACATTAAGTGTAGTAGCAATTGTTGCTGCTGCAGTTCAGCAAACAAGTGCCACAGTAGGTCTACGCCCTTAGCTGCTAAATGCCTACATGTATCAGACACTGACTACTGTGCATAGTTCTCTTGGGGCACAAATAAATTCTTTCCGAATCCGTTTAATTGTGATAACAAATGCTCGGACAATCAGAAGTCTGGGTTCGACTGGAAGGACCTCGGACTTGGGCCTTTCTCTTCATTCGGTAACTTTGACTTCTCAGGATTCACCTGTGGTGATCGGAAGCCGCCTAAGAGCAACTTTCAGGTACCATTCCCACTATTACATGCTAAAGTTGCCGATATTAAATATGATTCTAACATCCATTATAGAATAAATGCATTGAAGGCAAATTATTGAAGGGTATCACCAATGGCAGCCCGAAAATCTCCCATGGAAAGTCCAACGGCTTTTCAATCACTTCGTTCCAGATCACAGTCGATGAGGACACAGATATCGGTTTTGTGTATACCATGCCTGATGGTTCTACCTGCAAACACACCACGCCCTGTTCAAGGGGTGGTTCTGAGGTGCAGAATACTCAATGTGGAGGGGCAGTGTCGGTAAAATTCAGCCTCCCACTGTACAGTAAGCTAAATAATTGTCGTTTCGCTATCCACAAAATCAACTTCGACTGTGGACCGCCCGTCACCCCCAGCAAGCCCGTAGTGACACCCACAAACGAAATTTCGACGTACCCGGCTCGTCCCACGTCAGACCCTGAGTCAGAAAGCCAGTCATATCCTGCATCTTTGCCCGCGACCACCCAGTTACCAGAATCAGATACAGTAACACCACCTTCAGAAACGACTCCTCCTACCCCGCCAGAAAACACACCTCCAGGGAGCACACCTCCAGGGGCTACTCCTTCAGAAAACACTCCCTCAGAAAGCACCCCTCCAGAAAATACACCCTCAGGAAGCACTCCTCCAGAAGCAACTCCTCCTGGGACTGCTCCTCCTGTCGTCACTCCTCCGGAGATAACCCCAACTCCAACAGAGGTTATATCCTACTCCATTTCCACAGCTTTTACCACAGCCATAATTACTGTGACTAGTTGTGCTCCAGAAGTCCCTTCATGTCCTGCCGACTCCACTAGAGTTGTCACTTCTACGATCGCTATCTCAACCACGCTTTCTCCAATAACCATCACGCCAACATCGCCTGACCCAATCGTTACAGCCCCAATCCCTACCAGCCCAACTCCTACAGACCCTACGGATACCACAACTCCCCCTATCCCGACTGTTCCAAACCCTGACGATTCAACCTACCCAATTGGCGAATCTACGACAACACTAGTTGATTCCAGTGGGTCGCCAGTCACGCAAACCCCTCCATCGGACTCAACTATCACGGAAATGTAAGTATAACCTCCCCCTTCAGTGTATGCGTACTCTTGAAAATTAGAGCTAGGGACGCTAATCAATGCAAACATTTTAGCACGTATACCACCGTTACTACTTGCCCAGTTACACAAACCATCACTTCGGGTACTGCCGAAATAATAGTTACTACTACTACACTTTCTACTATTACGGTGACCACTACTGGTACTGTGTGCCCAGGATGCCCAGTTCCTACTTCACCTGGTTCGCCTGCTACTTCCTATCCAATCGATTCACCGCCGCCACCTCCCATCACCGACCCAGCTCCCTCCGGATCAGCGACATCTTCTCCGTCGTCAGCTCTCCCAGTTACAGATTCACCTAGCTCTTCACCCCCTGCATTGCCGCCAGCTGTTCCTATCGAAGCACCATGTCCTAAAGTAGTCCCACAGTGTCTAAACACTTGGCTCAACTTGGTTCCCAAATGTGGCTCGAACAGTGATATTAGCTGCTTCTGCCCTTCCTCCGAATTTACATCTGCAGTCATCGCATGTATCCAGTCCTGGGGTGCTTCTAACGACGAAATTCAATCTGCTCTCTCCTATTTCACTGGCATCTGCGCTGCACACATCCCGAAAAACCCTGGCATCATCACAGCGATCCCATCAACAATTATCCTTACCCCACCACCTGCTCCAACACCCCCTGCAACTCAAACTGGTGGTCCAACCATCGTTACCCCTCCACCTCAGGCCCCTTGTACCACAATCACCGTCTCTCAGGTGATAACCGTCTCCGGCACGGATAGCATCCTCACCACCATAGTCACTGTACCACAGGTACAGTTTATCACAGAAACTATTGCTGGTGCAACCACTGGTATCAATGTCGGGCTTGTTCCAGGCACAACAGCACTTCCCGCAGAGGCTCCGACGGACGGCCCACCTTCATACCCCACACCCACCCAGGCATCAACCTTCGCCACTATCCCGCTCTCACCAACGGGTAGCCAAACGTTCAATCCTTTCATTGGAACTGGGGCTGGTTTCTCGTCGTCGATTCCGACCTTCTGGATCCTTTCTGCCTTTACCATTGTTGTGGGTCTTTTGCAGTAGTTTGAAATTTTCTTTTTCTGGCACCAAGGTGTTAGAGCTATTTTCCCCATTTGTCTGGTGTGCGAACTTTATTCCTTTCACTTTCTCTTTGACTTTGTATCCGAATTTTCCTTTATTACATATATGGTTGAGCTGGCTTCATAATTTTTGTTTTCTTCCAGTTGCATCTATTGCGGGCATCATTTTCCTTTCAACCCTGTTTCTTAGAAAGAATACACGGGTTTGGAACATTTCCTTTATATAATACATAAAACATATCTGTTTGGACCATCCATTATTTGTTTTCTCAAGACTCTATTTTTGCATTTCAGTCTATCTACTCTCTGTCCTGTGTTTTTGGCTCTCTTTTAACTGTCTAATTTGAACCGCGCAAAGCTCACAGCCTCTTCCTCTTTTTTGAAATTTTCTTTTGTGTATTAGTGTAGTTATATGTATCATAATTGGCAACTTTTTCTCTCTTCTGGTTTATACAATCGCCCTTCCACTTGTTTCTCTCTTTGAAATCATTGGATTCCTGGTAAAGCAAGGAAATATATCACGTGTGTATGATATGATAAGAAAATTAGGGAACAGGTAAGAATTGGTATATAATTAATATATTAACCATCAAAATAAAACATCTATTAATTGACTCTAACATTATGTATGCATGCATTACAAATATCAACTTGGACATGAAAGTACTAGGCATCAGGAAATGACTCAAAGATAGTGAAACCAAGGGAACAAATCTACAGAGTCTAAATAATCGTAAAGCAAAAAGTAAAATGGAGTAAAAATGACACATTATAAAAAGCACTGCTTGGGAATAGAGGGGGTGCGTCGCATTCAGTAACAGTGGGAAGGAATTGAAGCTCCTCAGTTCCATATCTCTCACCAAAGAATGTATGAATGAGAATGGGAATGAATACGATAGGCTATATGGTTTGGCAGTTCCTATGTGGAACTCTCACAGAAAATGGTTTCCCATGGTTTTGCCAGCCGGCCTCAAGTCTCCGCGGCCAGAACAGAGTCAAATATCCTCCCACGGTGCCGTGGCCTTAATGTAACTCGCTCCATGCACATACCTACTCAACATGGGCTCTTCATCCACCGCACAATGTGGTTTCCCATCCCTACCCTTAAACCAGCCAAGCCCGTACCTCTTACCGCCCATCTTCAGCCGCTCCTCCATCTGCCAATTATTCAACCTCTCAGTATCGACAAAGTCGTCTAGCATGCGGCTTTGATAAGTGAACGCCAGCACGGAGGCAATTGTCGATGGCTGGCGGGGCAGGAACGGGTGTCTGCGGCGTACGTAGATGAAGATAGCCGATACGATCAAGAAGAGGAGTATTGCGCATGAAAGGGCGACGGAGATCCAGAAGGATAGGAATGTTTGGTCCTCGACGGAAATGTGGCGGGGATCGCGATTTTTGTTGGCATTGTCTTTACTGTTGCTGTTATTATCATGGCTGCGGCGGATGAGGTCGTTTCCGTTGACTGAGAAAGAAGAGACGGTGACGGTGAGTATGTCGCCTAGTATGGAGCCGACGCCGGCAAGAGCGACGATGTAATGCCTGTTTCGGAAGGCTTTGAAGGGTAGTAAGCCGTATGGCGTTCCGCGATAGTCGAGTGTAAGCGTCATTTGAGGGGGAGCGTTGCCTTTGGAAAGGATGTAGAATGGCTCGATGGCTCGGATGGCAAGCTCTAGCATTGTCCAAAATAGCTTGACAAGTGATGCGACGAGGACGGGGAGCCAGGGCAAGCTAACAGCAACAACGTTTAGGGGGGTGAAGTTGATGATTGGAATTAATATTAGGCAGAGGAAGAGCAACGCTAGGAATGCGATTCCAGTTTCCGGCTGCAGGATGAAAGGGTGTGGGTTTTCTACTTTCCGTTCTGCATATGTATCTGGCTTGTTTTGTTTGATGTATTCACCATGCCAGATTGTAGATTTGTAGAGGATATAGCGATGCTTTAGTCGCTCATGGATTTCACTGTGTAGAGCCTCGTCCATCTCCTGGAAGTCTGTCAGAATGTGTGATTTCGTCGCCATCGATGCGATACCAGCTATGCCCTTTGGGTCACTAAGTAGACCTGATTTTCGGCGGAGCCGAATTGACAAAAATATCCCAAATATTGCCACGGCAAAAAGGCTCGTGGTCAATAACCGCGACCATACTGGATGAACTCGGACAAAATATCTTTGGTTTCCGCTTGAACACGCCCCCTCGTGACAAAGAGGGTTTTCGATGAATATTATCGAAGGATTCTGTAGTGCTGGTGCAATCAAGGTTGCGAAGAGGGAGCATGTGGAAGAACAGAAGACTGCCCAGTGGCGGAAGCGAAAGGATTTTACAGGGACCCAAAAGGGGTTGGCAGAGAGATAATCCAAGTTGAGGCTCGTGCTGGCTCTGCTACCGGTGGGCCGAGAAAGTTGATAATACGGTTCCAAACGCTTTATTTCATAGTCCGTAATCTGCCATAGGACGCCGTACGTGACAAATATCAACGTAGGCAAGTATTTCCAGCAGAAAAACGATGCTACGGACACTTCTACGGCATCGTTGAATTTGATCAGACCATCATTGCTATTAGCCAACGACTGGGACTTTTGACAAAGCCATTCCTGGATGGCGGCAAGCAAAATCGATAAGACAATCAACAAGGTCATAAAAGGTGTTCTGATCGCAAACGGCTTCCAGTTGGGCTGCTCTGGGTCGGTGGGGTAGAAGTAGCTTTGTTGGTCTTGGCCGAACGTTGACGACGAGATGGGCAACAAACACTCAACGTTCCCTAGTGACTGGTGTCTTTTTGCTGCTCCCAAGGAGCTCAGGTCCACTGTAGGAGGTGTCTCGGTAACTGCCACAATCGCTTGCTCCTTCTCAGCCCATTGTTGCCCTATAATTCGAATAGCTTTCGCTCTGAAATCGTCGTCTTTCTGACTGCGATTGACGGAACAAGCCTCAAAAGTAGTTAGAGGAGAAACAACAGCTTCCCTCCCTGCCACAACCTTGGTATTTAGGCCAGGGGTGTCCTCATCGTCAGAAGCAGAGTCAGCCACATCTTGTAACATAAACTTCTCCGAAGTTGTGGTTGTCGTTGACAATCGTCCAAAATCTATACTTCCCCCATCAAGTGTAGATATATCAGTCAAAGCTAGTTCATCTTCATCAGTTTCACGGTCCGCACGTCTACCCCAGACGTGTTCTCGAGAAGTTAAATGACGATCCAAGTTCCGGTGACGAGACCGGCGCGAGCCTAGCCTTTGCAAAAACGATTGAGACCGTCGTTGGTCGGCTGGAAAACGATTTGTGGCGGTCCCTTCACCGCCGCGTCCTTGTAACCGTAATTGATAAGGACTGGCCAGTAAGTCCGCTTGAGGTACCGGTTGGATCACACATTCTTGATTCGAACCCTCTACACTAGGGCTGCATTGATATTTTCCCGGTGTCGGTGGCACTACTGGTGCCCCGAGAAAAAAAGGACCAAAATGTAAGCGTGATAGTCTTGTTCGGGAAGGATATGGCTCTGGTTTAAAATATTGCCGTTCTTCTTGGTTCGACAGTAAACGAGATGATAGCCTTTCAGGGCTAGTGGGAGGGTTGACGGTAGCAGTTTCAATAACACGAAATCGTGCTGAACTTTTCTGAACAGCCTTCCCTGGGTCAGGAATTGGGTCTGGTGTTGGGTTGAGGATAACCTCAGTAAATACGCGGCCATTCTGTCCTAACGTGAACCCCATTCGCCGTTCTGCTGCAGTTTGAGGTTGCGACGTGGACCTTTTCGGAAGGTTTAAGGAGACAGAATGTGAATAAGGGGCCGATTTCACATATGTTCCAGGTGTGGGTGGTCCTAGGACCGGAGATCTCAAGGAGTCCCCCTCGATGCCCATGGTCGCAGATACTCTATGCTTCGAGTTCTATCACCACAAGCCCTGGGTTCCTCAGGCTGGATCTTTCGGAAAGGTAAATTCTGAGAGATTGCAATCGGTATTCAACAGGCAAAAAGCTCGCACAAAGGTTCAAACAACAAGTAGGTCATAGCTACTTGTATCATTAAAACATGCAAGTGCAAGTAAATGGAAAAGGAGAAGGAATAATCATGGAAATACCCGCACTTGAGATAGCTAAGTACTCCCATAATGAACGATGAGGGCCAACAATAAGGTCACGAAACGGGCCCCCAATTCCCAAAACTCACAGGCCATCTAGAGCTGATGGAATGGAAGCCAAGAACCAAATACAAAATATCAAAGTGAGATAAGCGCTTCCTAGAAGCCATTAGAAACACCACGCCTCCAAGACTGGAGCATGTCCCAACGTGGTCGCGGTGGAGCTGGGAGAATTAGCGATGCGCAGTCAGATATTTGAAAACAACAAGAAAAGAGGAGCCAGTCATCTTCCGTCACCCCAACTATTCTAAAGACAGATGGTTTGAATCGAACAACATAGCATTTCCGTTGGTCTGATCATTAGCTGGCGTTTGCTGAAACGTTCAAGGGGCTTAGTTGTAGAGAGGATGTTGATGATCGAGTCTAAAAAAAGGGGATGTTTCGGCGGCTAGACGAAGTAGCGAATACAAAGCTTTTAATCTAAATTTAGCTGGCAGCAAAGGTATTGGCTACTTCTGACACACGGTTTGCCAAGAGATTAGGTAATCATCAATTATTCTCCTCCATTAACTTATTGGGGCCAAATAGGAGGCCAGTTTAGCGAGTAGCTGCACCTAGAAATCCTAGCTCTGCTGCAAATGGCGAAGCATAGAAAAAAGTAAAGTTATTTATTTATCTGCATGAGTAGAAATATGTACTATATGGATATGTAGAAGACATCGTCCTTTGCACATAAGGCAAAACACAGAAGCACTAAAACCCACAGCCAGCATAGCATAAATTGAATACAGTTTGTTCAATCATCAAAGAAATCCTTCATAAAAAAATCATCAAAGCACTTGCTCCCCGTTTTTGTTTTATCCAAACACCAAAGCCCTCACTTCAATGCTCTCCCTTCCAGGTGCACCCGGCGGTGTCCTAGGATCGACAAATGCCGTATGCGGTACCCGTTTCCCTGCAACATCCTTTGAATCCGCGCATTTCAGCAGCAGTCTTTCATCGTTTGTCATGCCGGACCAATAATACCATTTCTGGCCTTCATTATACCTAATAATAGCCGTTTCTCCCGTCCGATGCGGGTATCGAAACTCAACGGGCATTACATCTTCATCATCCACGGATGTTGCCGCTGCAAAGGCGAGAGGAGATGCTTGCACAGGCCCATTCAATGGCCGCCATACGTTAATAATCCGAAAACGACCCTTGAGCAGTTGCTCCGCTTCTTCGGGAAGGTGATATCTAACCCGCGACTCGGCAGAGGCATGAGTTTGGTCTACATGTGCTTTCAAGGCCGGGGAACGCTTGGCACCTGGGTGTGAGCGGCGAATTGTATGGTCGAAGATGAAAACACGCTTTGCGCCAGGGGCCTTGTCGAGAATCAGCTTCTGGACTTCTGGGTAATAGACTGATTTTATGTTCTCTTCGTCTGTGAAAGACGGTTCTGCTGCGGAGTAGATGTTTTCGAGAGTCTGGAAGGCATCGTGGTCTAGGGTAAACTGGGATTCATGGTTCCGAATGTCAGTTATGGTGACTGCGTGTTCCGCGTCATCATAGTTGCACGTTGGTTCACCCGGAGGGGTCTCGACATATTGAAATGGTCGAGATCCGTCACTCGGAGGGGTGGAAAAGGATATCACAGCATCCACTGGCCCGCGGGGGATGTAAGAAGCATCCTTACCAGAGCTGGAGACGTGGGTTGAAGAAGGGATGGCAGTCGTTGTTACTGTTGACGACATGGCGATAAATGGGAAAGAATATCAGAAACAGAGAGGATATAGGAGACAAAATAGCGATACGCTATAGTAATTTGGGGAGATAATTATAGTCACCAAGTACAAAGCGATGCTCTGTGGGAGTGAAATAAGAAACAGAAGAACTAATTGATCAATATAAATTCCTCTCACTCCCTCATGAGAAGAAGAGGAATTTATATTGAACCGTCCACACGCTAGGAGGCTGAAAGTAGAGGAATTAGCTCTGAAATCCCTGCTTCCCTCTTATGCGTCCATCCCCAAGATCTTTGAAATCAAAAATTATCCTCCACGCATAGTTATCTCGTCCAATTGCTAGGCAAGGTAGTGTGTCATGCATATGCACGCTAATTGGGCATTGAACACCCCGGGCGGTGTACGACATGTCAAGGGGCGAAGCGGGGACGATTCAAGATATCATTTGTCTGGGGGAAAATATATTCTAGACCGAAGGAATCTAGAGACCCGTTTCTCTCTCTTAAATAGCTTGAAATGGTCTGAGATGGTGTCTGAATGGTGTAATGGGGAATGGAGAAGGTGATTTCAAATCAAGCATCCATTAGTAATTGAAGAAATCCTCACGGATGATTTGGGATTGACGTCGTTCTTTTTCCAATTGCTATCATATTGGTTCGTCGGAGCGCGTTTATCCAACACAATCAATGGCTTATCGGCTGATTATTAAAGGCCGAAAACGACAGCTGCCTTAGTCCTGATTCAGGTGGGATCTTTCTATGTGCCAAGTCGTTTAACATATTAGATACGAGAAAGCAGTTCGACAAAAAAGCTGCTAATGCCCCAGCAATAGCAAGCGTTGGGCTGTCAACCTGCAAGCATGTCAGTTTCAACGGATTTTTAAATTTACCATGGTAGTGCTAGCAGGAAATTGTAGTATTGTTAACATGTCTGGGGCCGTATTATCCACCTCCCACCTCCCATTTCGCTTTTCCCGTCAGTTTTGTAGCCAACCCTGAATCGATTGATATCAACATTAGAATTGACGCTAGACAGCTTACAGCTAAAACGGCCTGACTAACCAACGGATCACGTGGCTCATATCATCTTTCCGCGATATTGAGGTCATTCCCAAGATTCATCCGCGCGACAACGGCCACAACCTTGTTTTGAATCTGAACAGCTTCATCGTTCTCGGATTAGGATACATCTTAGCCATAAATCGACTCTTTCTTCTACAATATTTTTTCTATCTACGCTTCTTTCCGGCCTCGACCCTGGAACCTGTCCTCACAATCACTTGGCGCTCAAGAGCAACTTTATGCTAGGGCTACCTACATTTGCAATCTCCTCCCTCCGGCCCCACAGACCTCAACAACTTATAAAACTTCTTTCAATATCTGATATCTGGTAGCGAATTACCTGATAATCAGCAGACTATTTCCATATCCCTTGAAGAGACGTCAGCGTTGACCGATCTCACCTCGTGCTCGCGAGCAAAGACAGCTACCCCGACTGTAAAACGCGGCACCAGCTGCCCCCACGACCGTATCTAATATTAGCGGTCTCTCGAAACCGTCCCCCTATAGCTATCTTATCACTACTACATACTGTACCTCTTAAATTTTTATCGGGTGACATACGGGCTCGTACCTGGGGGCTTGTCGCAGCGAAAGCGGTCTCCGGGATTCTGCCGCCGCAACAGGTATGTTTGTTTTGTTTGTCTTTCGTTTTGCTAATTAACTTCAACCAAAAATGTTCTCCCGCCTGTCTAATCTCTGCCTTTGCTTGTCACTCTATCGTTTCCATTTCGTTTCATACTTATTCTTCTCTAACCGTTTGCATCAATAGATTATTATTTATATCCTCTGTTTATTTGACCTTCGTACGGCGCACCCTCCTACCCTCATTGATCTATACAACCACATCCTATCCCCAGGCACGGTCCAAAAGCGCTGCTACCTACCTCTAACGGTATTATGATATTTTGGGCCCAACTTTGATATTCTGTGCTTGAAGCATTCTATAGTCTTATGCGAATTATCGCGTGCTTCATTTCTAAGCTGGCAGTTATTCCCCAATTGTCTTGTTGTGCTGTGGGAGTTCCCTCTGGCACAGTCAAGGGCTTCGGAAACCCTCCTTAAAAATTCATATTTGAATACCCTGACGATTCAATCGGATCATCCTAGCCTCGACCATATCCTATAACTTCTCCAACGGACCCCCGTTATCTACAAAATAAAATACATCTCGGATTCAGATTCGGACAATACTATGCCGATGGCTTATTCCCCACCTCCAGTTTCCCCAAACATGGCAGCAGGTCCGTCTCATGGGATGGGTGGAGCCCAGCCGCATATAATGACCTCCAACGCTCGAAACCGTTCGAAATCACCCCCTTCCAACCCTCAGCCCGTCTCGAAGCGTGATAAAAGACGAAGCGCTCTCCAAGATAGGGTACACGACCTCACCGAAACATTCAGCAACGAACGCGATTACCATTTCCGCAAGCAAGTCCACGACCTGCAAAATGAAATGACCCTCATTTCCAACTCCCAACTATATGACACGGAACCCTTGAGCGACTCACCAGAAACCATTTCGAAGCTCGTTGAGCAACTCTCTGCCGCTGGACATCTCGTGCCTGAAACGATTCCTTCGGGCAGATGGTATGCCAATTTTGTACAGGAAATGAATCAAACAAAGGAAGAGCGAGACCTAGAACTCGCTGTACTTATGGTAAGTCGACCTGTCCCACTCACTCTCGTTCCCAGCTCTTTGTGCCTCCCCTCCCCGCGCGAAGCCATATATGTATGTACCTTAGTCTGACAATATTTCCATAGAATCGCCATCGCGACCAATTTTCACGAATTAAGCGGGAGCACGACTTCAAAATCCAGTTCGCACACCAGGAATGCGCCAAACTAGGGGAGACAATCAGGGAACGATTGGTTATGTCAATTTCCCAGAAGAAAAACCGGCTGATGAAAGAGAAGGAACAACTCGACCTTGCCGATACCAATGCTCTCCTCCTGCATCCAAATCAATTTTCTATCGCCAACCCCGCAAGTCCCGGGGGGCTGCAAAGCAACCGAAAGACCCGCCACACACGCCACAGAGTTGAAGTGGACGACATGGGCAACGGAATTGGGTCAGAAACAACACATAAAAGGAAACGGAAAGGGCCAATTGACGATGACTTCGGCTCTCCCGCGCGTGATGGTGGCATGTCCACGCCGGCAGACCGAACAAAGGCGCGGATGACCCAGCACCAAAACGCCGCAAGCTATCACATATCGTCCCTCTTCACCGAGAAGGAACTGGCAATGCACAGCAACAGCGCCCACGTCGCCGCCCTCCATTTCCTCGCCGCCTCAAAAAGAGCAAAACAAGCATCAACCCCAGCCACGAACGGGCAGAACGCCGCCGCCGACGGGGACGACCTAGCCGGCTCCGGCGGCGACGGAGGCAGTGGGCAGGAAGACACCAGCGCCGCGCCCGAGATGGAACGAACAGCCAGCCAGGGCTACCACGCCACGCGCTCGACGCGCAACACAGGCACCTCCGGCCTAACACTCCTAGGCGAGCTGGCAGACAAGACAGCCACACGCCCCAACCTGCCCTATTTCATATTAGGAAACTACCACGCGCGGCCGAACGGGTCCGGCTCCGCACCGCCGCCGCCACCGCTCATGCCCGATGAGATCGAGGACGATCTCGCCCGCATCGAGCGGCTATCCAGCAAGCCGCGTGGCTGGATCGACACGCGCCTTGTGAACGAGCTTGTCGACGCTACGCATGAGCATGAGCATGAGCATGAGGAGATGGTGGATGGGTTCTTCCGTGAGAGTTCGGAGAGGTTTGGCTCGTTGCATCCTGACTTCCCTCCGCAGATGGATGTGCATTTGGTTCGCCTGTATCCGCGCAAAGAAGCTTGAAGGGAAGGGATCGGAACCCCCCGGCCGTTCATGGTTTCTGTTTTAACGCTTTGACGTGCCGGGGGGGTGGGGGCATGCATCTACTAAAGTCCTAATTGTAAGCGTTGGCGGGGCGATACGTAATACGGATTGGGGCGTTTTGTGTTTTTTTTTTTTTTTTGTGATTTGCTTTTGCTTCTGTAGGTAATTCGCCTTGGCGTTATATCACAAGAAGGGTTTGGCAGGCAGGCATTACTTCCTGTGGCACCTATCCCAGCTTTGGAAAATGGTTTTTCTTTTTTTTGGACGCGCAACTACCTCATGGTTTGGTATGTTATTTTCTTTCTTTTATATATATATATATATTATACATGTGTTTCAATTATACCTGCTCCTTTTTTCTATTGATATTTACATATTCTCTGTTACTTTGCTTATGATATACAGTCCCTTTTACATTCTATCAAGTGAATATATATATTTTTAGCAAGAGAAAACAAGCCAAGAAAAGCAAGCATATAATTATTCATACTTCCTTCTCTCTTGAACAAAATCCCCTCTGTAATTTAAATAATATATCTACAGCCATCAAAACTTACAATCTATAGTTAAAATTCATCACATAGATATACGTGCACTCCTACAGATATGTAAAAACAAAACTAAAACAAAAAGGTTACTACTGTGTGGGTATATATTACTACAATAAATGCCAAAAAAGAAGCTCTTTTCTTGAGTATATCAAAAGAAAATAGAAGTAGAAGTAGAAAGTAAAAAAGTATTAAAAAAACATAGATGTATTTTTTTTCCAAAATGCCAAAATGCCATATCAGATGCCAAACAACACAACCAAAAAAAGAATCGCATCACTAAAAAAAACGCCAGATATCTTTTAAAAGGGAAATCTTTTCGCTGCACTAGCCATTGTAATTTCCCTCGAGATATATTTCATTTTCCCACTCCATCTTCCCATATTCTTCACATTTTGAAAGAAGAAAATAATAGCAAAATAAAATAGCCCATTATTAAATCCCAAGCAGCGGTTTTCATGTTCCGTTTTTGTTGCACCGATCAATAGCTCTCCATCCCCCTTAACTACTGCGATCTGCGAATAACAAATACGCCAACTTCCAGGCTCTGCCCAAGACAGGGCCCATCAGCACTTGCCCTATTCCGGATCCCCTGGAAAAGCACCTGCAGAAGCGACGAGCTCGATATATCCCGATTCCCCGGTTTTCGGTTTCCCGTTGAAGACATATGGTTGGTTGGAAGTTGGTAACCGGTCCGCCAGTAACCATTCAAGATGTCCCTTGCTCGTGGCGTCTCTTGCTGAATATACCATTCAATCCACGACTTGCGATCCATGCAGACTTCGCCTTTACCTGCATATACCAGATTAAAACGGGAACTGCGAGTCGGGGATGGGCCAGCCAGTGTAGACTCGCGTCGTTTTATATTTTCGCATAGCCGCAAGATATTGTTTTGCATTGTTTCGAAATCGTCCATCTCGGCTATGGCAGGCAGAGAGCCAAGAGCCTTGCTGATATCAGCAGACAGTTCGTTGACCACCACCATTTGGCGAAGAAGAGGGTCGAGGATTGGACCCAGGTATTGATTTTGGAATGTGCGGGCGCCTTGCTTGGTTGGATATATCAGCACTAGGTTACCACCCTGAGGCGATAATTCACGGAGACGATCGACTAGAACGGAAGGACCGGTGGCTGAGAAGAGATTCCGGTATTCTCGACACGAAGGAGGAGGTAGATAACGTTCGACTATGGAGATGTGCACACTATAGGGAGGGACAATTGGCATGGGTGTATGGGTGGATCCATTAGACAAGCCCTCTGAAGCGGAGTCATGGCAGTCATACGCAGGAACTGGAGCACCACTAAAAAACACTGTCAAATTGAAGTAGTCATCGCCTGGAGACATTCGGTTTGGAGTACTTGGTGGAGAAGTCGGCAAATTATTTAGACTGAATTTCGGGGGCACTGCGTGAATGATGTTGATATAAGGAGACTGATCAGATTGGAGTCGACGTTGGATTCCCTCGACAATTGAGCTGAACGCAGATACAGGAGATGAGGCTGAGGAATGATCAGTAGGTGGGCATGGCAGCGTTTGCGATACCATCTGTACAGCTTGACCTGGAGTTTTTGAAATGTTAAGTGAAGACACTATATTTCATAAAAGTCAGTACTTTAAGTTATATATCTGTGTAAAACCATGCTAGACGGCCAGAATAGAAATAAAACAACATAAAAAATAGGCGAATGAGCGTGGACATACCAGCAAGTTCGATTCCACTTTTAAGCCATGATTTCGGATCGTCATTGATAAACGGACTATGCTCCATGGCTGGTTGTACGGTCCCATTCGATCCCACTGTCTGCGAAGTCGAGTCTGGAGCTTGGCAGTCGTTCCGGTTTGGCGAAGGTGACTCCCCATTCGTGAAATTGTCTAATCGTGATGGCATATACCGGTTGGGGCTTGAATATAGATCAGAGATAGGACTATCTGACTCTGGATTCCATTTGACAGATCCAGTTTCCTCGGGGGGTGTGAGAGGTAGAGAGAGAGAACGACTGTAGGGAAGCGATGATGGCGTTTCGGAAAATGCATACGAGGACGGGGGTGAATGGATAGCAATAGTGGAGGACGCGCTGGCGACAAACGTGGGGTGTTCGAAATTTTGGACGGAGGACGGCGTGGGAGTAGATGCTTGGGAAGAAGTAGCTATGCCTAAAGATTCGAAGGGTGGCAGCTGAAGATTGGGGGTTTGCCTCGAAAGGAATCGCATCATGGGCGACGGCTCTGGGCGGAGGGACTCGCACGACGAGCTACGTTTTGAATTCTTGGAGGACACTCTGGACGTGGGGGATTCAATGTATATTCGATTGTTCTGGACCTTCTGCGAGGAGAGGATATCTGGCAAGAGACACTGTTGTTGTTGTTGTACTGTAGCTGAGTCTTGTATTCCTATGGGGGACGAATCATTGGACTGGTCCAGACGACAGAGTCTTTCAGCGGCAGGAATTGGCCTTGAGGCACCGCTGGTAACGACGCTGCCCAGTGGTTTCATGACTCTCGACTGGGCTAACTCATTATCATTCTCGGGGAACATTCAGGAACTGAGAGGACTACGGAGAGGTCTATTTTGGACTCTCGCGAGAAGGTGAGAGAAAGTGATTGTTTTAAAGCCGGGACAGTTCGAGCAGCTGAGCAGCTAATTTGACAACGATCAAGGTGGCTGCCGGGCGAGGCACAAGCTCGGGGCGTACGGCGAGGGAGCATGAAATGAAGCCTGTGGAACAGAAGCGAAACGTCCTAGAACCACGAAACGTTTTAGAGAGAAAAGGGTTTTGAGACCGTTTACGGAGCCAGAGAGAAATCGTAGCTTGGATAGCGGGAACGGAGGAAATGGAGGAAATAGATGTGCTCCACGAAAGGTATGAGTTGTAGAGGAAGGAGGAGGGGCGATCGAAGCTGTAGAAGCCAAAGAGATTGAAGATGGGAAGAGAAGAGAGGAGAAGAAGTTGGAGGACGAGGATGAGGATGAGGATGAGGATGAGGAGGATGAGGATGTAAAGAAGAAGAAGCAAGCAGTAGTAGAAGGCAACTGACTGACTAACTACTTACTACTCCAGGGCTACAAAGGCCAGCCCTGGTCTGGACTGGACTGGGGGGGGCGCTGCGGCAGAATCGGGCAGGAGAGGTGGAGATCAGCGGGACGGGCTGGGCTGGGCTGGGCTGGGCATGGTACGGTACGATACGGTATGAAACGGTCCGGTATGTGTAGGTCTATATGTATTATATACGGGTTACATTATTCAGCTAAGAAGAACAGCGCCAAGTCTACATGTACAGTACGAGTCCCTGGGGGCCCTGGGGGCAGCTAGCTCTTATTTATTTATTTATTTATTTATTTATTTATTCCTGCAGACAAGAACATCCTAGGACTCTCTCCGTATTTCGTAAAGAGAACCTACCGCGGCACTCCGTACATACATCATCAATCGTGGCGGTGACTGCGGCTACTGTTTTTTAGCTACAGAATATGGCCTGGCACTACAGCCGCAGGACGGGGACTTTACGGGCATGGAATAATATCCCTAACCCTCACCCTCACCACTCACATAGAGTCGCAGTCGAGCAGCTGGAATGTTAACTGTAGGTGGTATTTAGTTTACCTGACCTGACAGCCCGCCCCGCCCACCCGTTCTTTCTTGTTGCAGAGTTAAGTTACCGAAGCAGCCGTCGAGACCAGTCTAGATCTCGCCCACCCAAAAAAAGACCTGCACTGCAAACTGACACTGTCACGGTGGGACATCAAATATAAATATGTGTGTCAGTTTTATCTTTGTGTGCCTGTGTAATTCTGTATTCCGTGTCCCCCATCCCATATATGCCTGTCTAGCTGAAATATTCCGGCTATGATATAATGTCAAGATGAAAGAAAGAAAGAAAGAAAGAAAGAAAGATAAAATAAAAACAAATAACATCCAAGATAACCTACTCCCGCAGTAAAGAACCACACGGGCGGCCCAGACAGCCTGTGAAAGGGCTGCGATGCCTTCTTTCGGCGGTCTGAGCCTTGCCTGTCCGCCACCAACTCTACGGCAGAAAAGAAAATATTAATATATAAATTAAAAATAAATAAAAAACAATAAAAGAGTTGCAGAGTACGGACCGGACGTACATACACTGAAAATATAAAAAGTAAAAATTAAAATAAATGGCTTTTTTGAAACGAAACCTACAGCGTACAGGCTGCCAACCCAAGTCTTTGGGACTGGAGATTGAAAGGATGGAGGAGGGGAGGCCGGGCCGACCGATATCTTTTCCCCGCCCCTGGAACAAGAATAAGCCAAGTTTCAAGGGAAACATATCTGCCATTTCATAATTATTACTCCGTATTACAGAGGTAGAGTTATTTATTCATGGGATTAAATTCTCCCGCCTCATAACCTAGGTATGCTTCAAGTTCCAGGTTACATACGGAGTACTCCTCTCAAAATCCCCTGATCTCAATAGGCTGCATATGACTACCGTAGCTTTATCTGCTGAAAATTGCCACAGCTCGTACAACTGGAAATTCAAACCCCGAACATCTCCGTACGCAGGCATTTAAGTTAGAGTTGGCAGATAAACCTGCTTTTATGAGATCCGCATCTGTCAAAAAAAAATTTAAATTTAAAAAACAAACCTTGGAAAAATAAAAGGGAGAGAGTAGAAAGAAAAATAGGAAAGAATACAAACAAGAAAACAAGAAAACTACTAACATAATTCAAGCACAGCATCCATGGATGCTGATCCCATCACCGCCCAATCACTTGCAGGTTTAGCTAGCTGCCTAGGTGCCTGAGCCCAGTCAGTCAGTCAGTCAGTCAGTCAGTCAGTCAGTCTACATGTATCTCACTTCTCTAGCTTCAACCCCAACTGTGCATCTTCAACAGTCAATGCCTGATGGAATCTGGATGATATCGTTTAAATATGTTGTCCTCGCAGACCGCCTATTGCCCATCCTATCTCTTCCAACTTCCATGGAAATCTAGAATTCTTTGAATCAGCGCAAAAATATCCATGCAGCTAGCTTCCCGCCTTGTCGAGACCCACGGGGCACCCATTATTAGTTATTATTTTATCCCAGATTTTCCCCAGTGGCGGGCGGGCCTCCATCCTAGGGCTACCCCCGCCTGCCCCTTCCTTCTTCATTTGCGGAGCGAAGCGTAACAATATTAATGTGCTTCCAATGCCTGATTAGAATAGAAGGAGCAACTATGCGAGAAAGAATATCACGCCCCTGATTGGTTCAATCAAAATGCACGCTCGCGTGAGATATACGCTGTAGCTATATAGATATCTAAAAAGGTACTGTAGGCACATCTGACAGAGATTGTAAGCTTGCTTGATTGTAAATAGCTATCTCTATATATAGCTATTATGAAAGTCATATATGATGAAAATCTATACTATATAACAGAAGAGTTTCTGTCAACATCTTCAAGCTTCAGAAAATAGTTGAAAATAGAATAGAAGAGAGATTCTGCTTGCGCATTTTAATAATAAGGGGACTAAATAAGATAAAATCAGGACACCAACAAGCAGAATAAATATGGGGCAAGAGGGGGGCAGAGATATGGACAGGGGCAATCATTGATTAAACATATGGGGGCATGGCCCGGAATCGGGTGGGGCTTGGGGCTTGGGGGTGGGGGGGAATCCTAGGCAAACTCCGCTATCCCGCCTACAAAGCTCTGGAGGGGAGGTAGGGGAGAAGGGCTCATGTAAAGTTACGACTAGCACAATCCCCTCAACCGGACTCCCATCTGTAAAAACTCCGTGGTGCGAAATGAGGCAAACCGTACTCAAAAACCGACCTTGTGTAGTTGGATTGCCAAAATAATTATCCTGTCATGATCGTGAGAGTTTGTTGACATGTGGAGGGGAGGCGGGGGGGCCCAAGCAATGATAAGTAATAACGAATGAATTATGATTGATAAGAGAATATTTTAAGTTGTTTCTTGGTGGTTTCTTGGTGGTTTTTTTTGGCGTTGTCAAAATCAAAAAATGAATTAACTGCAACTTTGGAAAGCGGCCGAAAGATTACTTAGAGTGGAGAGGTTTGATCGTCACGAACTAAAACACTTGCCAAAAAAAACCCCCACCAATGATAAATTCGTTCTTTTTTAACTGCCGCTGCCAGAGATAAACCCCTTTTGCCACTTTGCTTTTGTATTTTATGCATAGTTCATAATGATATGAAATTGTGGGATCAAGACTCAATGGCGACATTACCCCACGAGAACCTGTGCTCGGAGAAGGGTTTTTGTAGCTAGCTGGACCGTATAATGGGGACTTGCTCTTGACAGAAAAGGAGAGTTTTGCTCAATTATATAAATTGCTCAAGTTGTTAACTCAATTTTCATCTCTACAGATAAAGTTGTGCCGCAACCTCTGAGAGCTTTGAGAATGGTAGGGGAGGGAGACACAAAGACATTTGTTAGTTCGATATGACTGTCTTCCAGCTCGTCGGGTATACTTGTCGGAATAACGCGCAGTACTCCTCTGCACATACAACCTAGTAACTAGGTGCATCTATCCCCAACAAGCTCCGGCTCCGGCTCCGAGATTTTGATGCAAGAATAAAAAGCAAAAGCAAAAGCAAGCCCAAAGAAAAGATACGAAGCGAACAAGCGCACAGATCTCCTTGTTTGTGGTTACATGGGTTCATCCCTGTGCCGCGGCTCAACTCTCGCATAAGTTGTCGCCAAACCCTGCCAGTTTTGCTTGTGGACCAGAAGTGCTTCGCTTCTTCTTCTGCTTCTTCTCCCTCTTGAGTTCTCGCTTGCCAATTCTTGAAAAAGCATTGAGGAAAGAAAGAAGAAAAAGAAAAGAAGCGCACGATGTTAGAGCCAACAAAAAAAAAAGTTGCACCAAGCAAGCAACATGTTCCTCAGTCCGCACATCTGCACGGAGGGAAAACTATTGAGGCATGAGCAGGCCACCAACCAAATCACAGCTGTAACTAGCTTAGCTCGCCATTTGCTGAGAGCCGGACAGTTTACCAGTTGAACTCGTACCACCTCCCCCAGGTGAGCGCCTCTCGCCATGGATGTGGGCTGCGTGACGCCCACACTAGCAGCGGTGACCCGGGAAACTCGCGTTTTGTTCATAATAGATGAGGCACTCTTCTGTCCTGCCCTGTTGCCGAGACCACCGAAAAAGCCATATGGATTCCTTGCTAGGAGCGTATCCGTATCTCTCTTAACATTGCCCACCAACATACTGCTAAAAATCTAGGGTGCCCTTTTCCCGGGACCAGTCCTACGTACTACCTAACTAGGCAAGAGCTCTGAGTTACTTTTCCTTGGTCGATGGATGATCAGGCAACAGAACCATAATAAATAAATTACCGCGTCAAAATGGAATGAATCAAGTTCCAATAAAAAACCAAGCGAAGAGACTGAGGGTATGACTCAAAATCAATCGCTCGACCTCCCGCCCACCCCCTTGTCGCCCTAGCTTCCTTGAAGTTCTTCATTTTAGGTGGAATGGTTTGCAAAGCTTGAGGTTACGAAGGTCGCGCTCCAGCCAATAGCGGGCTAGATATTTTATTTGTTTGATGTTAATATGGAGCGAATGGACACATGATTCGCTGGATAATACCTAAGAGGTGGTCTAGGCTTCCGCTGGTAGGGACACTGCCTGTGCCCCCCCGAGTTGTTGCTGTGAAAGCTAAAAATGCACATGGCTCGATTTGGGGGAGGAAACGAGGAACTCTATGATATTGATAGCCCATACCAAAGGGAAGCGCGCCAATAATGTGAACCCTTCAGTCCGCCAGGATGGCCATTCAAATCATTCAATGGGTGGGAAAGTGGAGACGTCCCGTCGATCAGGATCACGATCGCGCATGTGTGGAGAGCTTTAACCGAGATTGGCGTCGCCTTACTTTTCCAGTTTTTTTGTTGATTATGGGCCGTTTTATGCAGGGTAATCAGCCCCCATCTGGGGGCGAGAGAGGAGGGGTAAGGCTGTATCTAGCTCAACAACAGGTTACCTTGAGAGCAGCCAGTCAGGCTATCTCGGTAAGAATGTGGTTTTGTTTCTTTCCAATCAAGCATAAATTTTCTCTTCCACTTTCATAAGTTTATGCTAACGTACGGAGTACGGAGTAGTTACGAAAGGATTCAATATTACAAAATAGAGCGTAATCTATTTAACTAACTACGGCAAGTTAAAAACAAAACGCTTCCAAAACACACCAAAGGGGAACATGCGCTGCAGATCTATATCAGCTCTCGGACATGAGAGCATTTAATAAGACATAGACTAGACAGCAACGGCCGAGATCTGATCCAATTGTGTTCTCAGCCGACACCTTTGCCTCTCCTTTTCATTTGACAGACTCTAGTGTTGGAGAGTCCGATAGCCTAGCAAACGCAAGTCCGGCACCTTGGGAAGTTGTTCTGCCTTTTCTCCAGTCTCTGGCGCACAACGGGAGAGCCATTTCCCCTAGCACACATTGGGACACCTAAAAATGCAAAAATACATATTTCAATAAACTCCCTTTGGCTAGAAATACCCTTAGGACGAAAGGTCCCCTGCCGGCTTCGTGTCAATGTAACTGATTGGTTTATACATCATCTTGGCTTCTATGACAAAACGTGCTATCGACGAGTTCTGAGACCTCAAATGGGTGTTCCTTGGTGAGCTTTGTTTCCACCATTTGCGCTTTGCCCCGAGCAACACAGGAATCCTCGACAGCCTATTGGCAAGCGGATTAGAAATATCTCCAGGGACCGGGTCCAAAGTTGTTACATAGGGTGGCTACATGTAGACCTCCGGTCAGGCTACTTGAGACCTCCGCAATCATAGAGAATCTGCCCCTAGCCACTGAGACTAAGGGTCCGTGGCTCACAGCGTACATGTACCTAACGGCTGCTCAACGGGTGTGGTGAGAGTTCTGCGCTGATTGGCTCTTGGATTCAGGGTGCAAAGCTTTGAAGTTCGCTATTCATGTTATTAATTGCAGCCATACCTCTTAAAAACTTGGCAGCCAGACACCTAACACCAGCATGTCACGGGCTCAATTGATGTGTCCTCATGATATCAAGAACTCGGGATTATTCGGGGCCTTGTCATCACGGCAACTATTCCGGAAATTTCAATATGTGCGGCAACTTGGGGTCTGTGATCCATTTATCCTCATGTATGATGCCCTCTCAGGAGTGTGGGGATGGTATCCTTGTGCAGAGTCCCTACAGATGACCCGGATGCTCTTCACAGAGAACGGCCACCATTTCATCTTGCATAAGTTCTCTTCGACCACAGCACGTTATATAAGCAGGATCATAACAAGTGCAACAGCCACACCTCAGCATCACGCGAAAAAAAGCATAGATTACCAGTAGATAGCGAAAAATCCATCCAGAAGGGTCAAGGAGGGTGCTTTACCTGCCTAGTGTACCACCCTGTTACCTGCTCTCCTAACCCTTGGCAAGGAATGGAGTATCCTGTCAATAGTAATATACAACACAGGTAGGGATATAATCTTTGGGTGGATTTGTTTCAGAAAAAGAAAGAAGGTGGGCGACATACTCTTGTTTATATTAGATAAAGAATAATACTTGGGGATGAGTGTTGCGGGAATAAAAAGGGAAACAAGATTAAAAGGGATGCATGCCATTCCCAGTTTGGTCTAAACATCGTCTTGTACGATGTTCTAGATCCTCCATGAGGGACGCGGGAACAAAGCGGGTCTCTGTTGGTTTCATATTCATTACTGTTTCTTCATTGTTCATCCGGATCTTGATCTTATATCATAACATGCAAAAAGAAAGTGTGATCATTCTTTGCTTTCCGACCCACGTGCAAGTTCTACCTTTCAAGTAATAATATTAGTGAGATGGATGTTAACCATGGATGGGCATATAGTTTTTCATCATTTTAACATGAAGTCATTATATAATTGTAATAATCAGCAATAAATAACCCTTCAGCATAATAAGTATCACTGTAATTTCCAGCTATTTCATGAAAGATGACAGTATGTTTCATTTTGTATAAGACCTTTCAAATTTGAAACGTTTCATATTTTTGGTCTTGATGTTGTAATATCTGTTCAGGGGCGTTTTGTTTAGTAGGTAAACAACTGAAGGGACATCTGTCAAGGTTATCTCTTTTGTAATATTCAAACAGTTGGCTATATATTAGACTCACGAATCAAAGACTCCCAACATGTGAAACATATTGTATATGCTCTTTCAACATTTAACCTTCAAATATAAAGGTACGGTTGGCCTAAGCCCGATGAAAGGAGTGCCTTGATTCGGAAGGAAAAATTTGCAACTGAGTTAAATGAAGAATAGAGAGAGTTCGACGGACATAGCATGCTCCTTCCTGGCTTTCAAAATAAAATAAAAAGGAAGAAGAAAATGATGATGAAGAAGAAGAAGAAGAAGAAGAAGAAGAAGAAGAAGAAGAAGAAGGTGTTAGTTCATGTATATAGTAAGGTACATGTACTGTACATGTATGGAGTTTTCACGAGAGAAATAAGGCGAGACCCGCAGCGATAGGCATTATTCCCTCATTAGAACACTGCATTCATTTAAATATAGAGGAGATCAGCTGTCGCAGAGACGCCACAATAGAAATATGTTCCGTGTCCACAATATGCAAAATGCAATATCGCGTTGGCACTTGAAGAGTAGAAAATCAGAGAAACGCAGAGCAATGCTATGAGTCTAGATCACCATCTCCTAGCCTTCTGGATGCTGACGCGGTCTCACGTCTGCCCTGTTCTTGACGCGTCATGTTTTCCAAGTTAGGAAGGGCAAAGGTTTGTGTACTATGCGTTTATCCATGCTCAACTTTTTTGAATTGGCATGTACTGAGAGGGTCTCATGCAGGTTCCACGGCAAGGCCGGCAAGTGACCGGACCCCTGGGTAGGATAAACTTGGAACCGATTAAGCATATTAAGCTTAAATTGACGGCGGCATGAGTTGTGCCAACATGATCGCGCGCGAAAAATTAACACTCCCAGGCGACCTATATAGGTAGATTTATCGAGAAATATCCGAATAATACTCAGCAATCTGCGATTCCATCCGCTCGAACTTCCAGCCTCAGTTTCTGTGTCTGAGTCGGCATGGCATAGATAAGCGTTAATAAGCACAAGTCATGAAGAGAAGGCAATAACAATTGACATCCTTGGTGGTTCAACTGGATGGAAGAATGGCAGATGCTCACCAGGTTTCTCAGTATAATCGGTCCCTTCGAGCCCAATTTCGGGGACTATTTAGGCAGCGATGCTGGTTGTTCACCGGCTGAGCTGCCTCATGAAAAGAATTAGAAAGCGAACCTTTCACCAATTTGGTGGGAAAGGGATTGCGAACTTTTATTCGGAGATATCCTGAGACGTTTTGAATGGCCAAGGTCTTGGACTTGCTGCGAGCTCTCACGTCATTGGGTCGTAGGTAACTAACTAATTGTTGTGAGTGCTACCCCATGGGGCAATTATGTCACTTCTCCAGGATGACAACAGGGTTTCTTACTCAGTTTCTCTTTCATTTCATTTTATCATAACCTTTATTTCTCTCATTGATTGTATTTTCTGCATTCTGTCTCTCTTCATGGTCATTCATTCTTCTGTTCTTCAGGTTAAATTGCAATGTACTGCAGTTAGTTGCAGAGTTTCGGATTTCTCAAAATCTGGATAGAGCCACAATTGCGCGGGCGTAATTGATACTATCATATCATTTCTTTCCCTCATCAATCAGTTTCGACGTCGCTCTAAATTACCTACCCAGGCCTGTCGGTTCTCATCCATTGCTTCTTCAATCGTTTATCTAGAACCACCATCAACCAGGACACAATGGGGACCCGTAGCTCTTCAGTCGGAGCTATTTTGGGGACATACCTATTACTATTGCTAGTACATAATGTTTCTGCAATATCGAAGCTCTCTATTGTAGGCTCGAAGTTTTTCAATGAGGAGGGTCAGCAGTTTTTCGTCAAGGGTACGCTTTTCTTATCGTTTCACCCACTGCTATTTCATTGATGAACTGATGCTAATTTTGGGTGAAAAAGGAATCGCATACCAGCTTACTCCTCACGATCCCCTGGTGGACACCGAACAGTGCAAACTAGACTCGTCTTTGATGAAGGAGCTGGGCGCAAACGCTATCCGAGTCTATCACGTTGATCCTAAAGGAGACCATGAGGGATGTATGACAGCGTTTGCGGATGCAGGCATATACCTATTTGTTGACTTGGACGACTTCCCAACCCAAATTGAAGGGGTATGTGCCCTCGGCCATGGAGATACGAGGCATATAAGCCCGCACGGAGAGATATTTAGTAGACTAAAAGCTGACAATTATCCCTTTGTAAATTAGCCATCTCCCATTTGGAGTGAGAGGCAATACGACGCGTTCAGGTTGACCTTGGACGAATTTCAGAAGTATGATAACACAGCCGGAGTCTTTGTGGGAAACGAGATTCTTACCAAAGCGAATGACTCTGCCGCAGCTCCGTACATTCTCGCTGCAGCTCGAGATATCAAGGCCTATCGCGATTCCAAGAAGTACCGGAAGATACCAGTCGGATATTCCGCCGCTGATATCGCGGAGCTGCGTCCTATGCTGCAGAACTACTTAGTTTGTCGGCCAGAGGAATCTGAAAGATTAGACTTTTTTGCCCTCAACGCTTACGAATGGTGCGGTAAATCAACATTTGAAATTTCCGGCTACAACAACCTGCAAGACCAAGCAGAGGGCTACCCAGTTCCGATTTTCTTTTCTGAAACAGGCTGCAATACGATTCGACCACGGGATTTTGAGGATCTCACTGCTATCCTTGGATCGGAGATGACAGGAACTTGGTCTGGCGCAATGGTGTACGAGTGGATTGAGGAGTTGAACAACTATGGTCTGATTACCTATGGGAAGGTGCCCGAGGGCGATACATCTAACCCATCAGCTCTCGACGGCTTCACCCGCCGTGGCACTCCCACGCCTGTTAACCCGGACTTCACAAATTTGAAATCCCGCTTCGCAACTTTGTCTCCCACCGGCGTTGCACTGTCAGACTATTCCCGTCAGGCATCAGAGGTTACCGCCCCGCCCTGCCCCAGCTCAACTCCTAATGCCTGGGTCGTCGATCCTAGCGCTGATTTACCGCCCATTCCCGTGACCAATGGTGCTGGCGCGGGCAATCCAACTTCCGGAGGAGGGGCGGCGAGCGCTACGCCGTCTGGTCCAAGTGCTGGGAATCGGCTGATGCCAACCTTAGGATTTGTGAGCGGAAGTAACTCCTTCTATATGATGATGGGTTTGCTGGTCATTGGAAATATTGGGGGGTGGATGTAGGACGTAGTGAAGATTTATCGTGAATACGATACTTCCGGACAACTTTATGTTATTCTCTGAAGATTTTTTTCTTTTTTTAAAGACTTCGAGGGACCCGGGGGGGGGGGGGGGGGTTAAGTTCCTATTCATGTCTGATATCTGTGTACTCTGTGTAGTCTTATGTATGTGGTTGTGCCCCATTAGCCTTAAGTAGATTATGATTTTACCTCGATATTTTAATAAAATGTTTCAGTTGAAATACATCTAATAGAGGCTAAAGTATATTTAGATACATTCGGGTATGACGCTCGTTGGTAGATATCAACAACACATGTCAGGAGCAATCTGAACTACTTAGATAGATACACTGAAGTACATGTACATGTACATGTACAAGTCCACTATTCATGTGATTCATAAGTCTCTCAGTGTTTAGCATATCAGTTCACCAAAGGCATCATAGAATATATTGGAAATAATATTTTGAAAAATAAGTTGCAGCACACACCGAGTAAGGACATCAAGTAGAGACCAACTAGATAGGATTATCTATAAATGGAAAACCAATTATCAATAATGTCTTTGTTCACAGACATGTTGATCTCAATGAATATTGTTACACATGCACCATCAAGAGAACAAGCAGTCCTATAAATTCTATTGAGTTTGTTGATGAGTATGTAAATAGCAATTGGTATACAGGTACAGAGTAGGTATATCATGGCGCCCACATATTCGCCTGGCAAGCAAGGACGGCGGCACTAGGTGCCAACAGCTACCCATCGGGTCCCAAATAGTATATAACAATCTGATAGCTCCAACAAGTACGCACGTATCCAAGTGCTTAAGAGCCACGTGGAAAGAAGAAATCCAATAATTGAAAGGTGCCGCGGAAGTAAACAGTTTAACCACCTACTTTCCTTTGTAGAAATGCTAGTACCCTATCAACCAAAAATGCTCAATGGTTGTCGAAAAAGCGAAACGCCCGCAACGCCAAAAAAACTAAAATGCCACCATGGTTGGTATGAGGTATCAATTGCTGTCATCGTTATCGAAACATAAAATAAAAAGGGGTCGTTCATGAGGCATGAAGTAATGCGATGCGTTGGTAGACACCGGAAGCGGAGAAATGGTGGTGGAACGTGTGTGAGTACAAGAAGCAGTGGAGTATCCCAAAACATCCGTAATCCAACTATGAGTGACAATTCCTTGGGAGGAATGGCTAGTTATCCATGAAGACCGGCGAGCTGATGTTCAAGGTCCCTTTTCCGCTCTCTCCTCACCTGCTCACCTACAATTATGCTGAACAGCCTCCTCAAAAGCTCTGTCTCGCTCCATTCCACCTTTCCCGTTCCACCACGTCTCCTACTATCCACAGACAAGTCCCGTCGAAATTTATCCACAATGGCAATCTGCATCTCTGTAATCCGACGGCTGTATACGCCATCAGCAGAATATATGCGCTGACCTAACATTTCATTTCGATCTGGAGTCCCGACATAGCGTAAGGAACCTGGCGATCGCTTCGCTTTGTGATATAGGTGGCGCAATGCGGCATAATGGTCATCCGTGAAATACCCTGAGATTGCTAATGCTTTGTGTTGCGAAGGTGGTTGCCTTCTAATTTGCGGCTTGGGCTTCGCCATTGGCGGCGAGGAGAATTGGGTTCCTGTGTCGACTGTCATCTTCTTAATAGATTCATGGAGGTGCTGATGGACCGGAAACTTTTCCACTGGTGGTTCCCTAGTTGGTGACTTATGAAATGGAAAATCTTGAGCAATTAGTTCTCGGCCTGGCGGTTCCTGAATCGGAGAGCTCTCAATTGGAGGCGGCTGAACTGGTGATCTTGGAACCGGATAAATTTGAGCTGGAGACCTTTGAGCTGGAGACCTTTGAACTGAAGAGCTCTGAACTGAAGGGTCGTGGTTCGGGGATGTAGGAGATGTAGGGTCGCTGACTGGCTCCGTTTGCCTCCTTTCGACTTTCCGAGAAGCTGGAGTAAGCCAAGTTGGCGCCAGATCCGTCAACTTGTGGAACCAAGATGATGCAGGACCTTCCTGCTGTGCTCCGGTAGGAGACTCCAGCGTAATGGTAGAAGGGCCCTGATCATGCTGATCATCTCGAGGCGCCCGAGCCGTCGCATTTTGTGATTCTGATTCAGAGTAGACTTCCTCCACATATGGACTGTTTCGTGACGAATGAGCTGAGCCAGACAGTAGTTCTAGATATGGATAGCCATCATCCATTGGTGGCTCGGAATATACGTCTACATTATCTGGACTCGTATGTCCCGTATCATTCTTGTGGCTCTCGGGGGATGTGGCCCATGGAGGATCAATGACATCAGCGTCAGAGGCCTGGTCATCAGAGTAGGATGTTTCGCTTCGCCTATGGGAAGCCGCGAAGGTAGGGCTGGAGGTATTTTTACGTGTGCGTTGCTGGTTGTCAGGTCGTTCGAGCTGGTTGCTCACGCTTTCAGGGGTAATATTATGCTCCTGATAAAATCTCCTCGTGGCGCTTTCTGGAGACCCTAGTAACGACGAACTCCCAGCGATCTGTTCCCTAAATCTTGCAGTTTGGGTTTTCCCGCTGGGTAATATCGGATACCCGTTGTGACCGGTTGTCCAATATGGCCCGGGTCCAGGAGTTGCTTCTTCGTCATGGCTGAGATCAACAACGTCTTCACTGCGTTTCCAAGGGCTTGGAAGCACCCTCCGCGGTGGTTTGATAATTTCCTCGCGACTAAGTTCGACGAATGACGCTGACTCCGACTGGCTTTCAGCATCACGGGCTTCTTGCTGCCAAATATCTTCGTAATCCTCCTCATCTACGGGGTCATTTTCATGGCGTTCCTCAGCCTCGTCGTTTTCTGTTGTATATCTTTCCGGACTATTGTCATCACTATCAATGACAATAACCTGGCTCGAATTTGCCTGCTGTATTTGACGACTAATGACATCCCTCTCACGCTGCCACTGCACTTCGCGTCGCGCCATTTCTGAGCTGATAGACTGTTGGGGGGATTGATTTTTGTCGGTGGGAGTACTCATAAGTTGTGCAGTCCTCCCGTCTAGTTCTCTGTTTGTTTGGTTGTTCACCGAATATGGAGATGCTTCTTTACTTCTAGAACTGCCAATAATCGGATACTCCACGTCGTTGCGCTCACGAGCTGAGAAGACATCTGGTGCCTCTAGTGCTTCAACTGTCCGTTCTGGTTCTTCCCGGCTTCTTCTGCTCTCAGACTTTCTCAGACGCTTCGCAAGCTCTTCCCCAAAGCGAAGTCCCGCACGTAGTTCTCTTTGTGTCTCAATTCCAAATCCCTGAAAGAGTGCATCCATACGTTGTCTTACAGCCTCGGATTCATCTATTCGAGGATGACCCGGGCTTGAAAAGGGACTGTGTAACCTAGAATTCCTCCTCCGTCTATTAAGTACTCCCTGAAGCGCAATACCTGCTCTTACTACTCGAACTAACTTAACAAGTCGTGTCTTTTTCAAAGGACGCGTGGGCTGAATCGCAGGTGGAGGCGGCGGTTGTGGGGATGAAAATCCCATTCCTGGAGTTTGATGTAGTTGCCGCGGACTTCTTCTCGTCTGCTGTGATAATTGTGACATTGGTCGAGGTTGCGGAGAGGGCATATAACCATTTCCCTTGTCGGATACACTAGGAGCAGATAGCCGAGCATGTCGAGCTTCGGATTTCGAGGTGCTTGGCATCTCCTTCTTTGGTACCTTGTCCATGCTGTTAACCTTGTTCTGACTCACAGCGCTTTGAAATGAATTATTTAGCTGCTGTCTTGCTGATGGTAAGGTATCAAGTGACACCATGCTAAATCCTTCACTTTCCAGAATCGAGTCAAATTCTCGATGTTGAGTTGTTGGGTCACCTAAGGGCTGAAAAATCGAGCCGCTTTGTTGTTTTTTCGCAGTTGAAGAATTCTCCGTGGGGATTTCGGCAGCACCTTCTTCTAATAAGGAAGACGAAGTAGGGGTAGGATATCCTCTAACCTGCGGACCAGGAGTATGCCCCGCATCGATTGTGTTTTCGGGTGTGAGACCGGTAGGTATTCGGGGAGAGTATGGGGAGGAAGTAAAGTTCGTGGGATCATCAAGAACTGGGCTTATCACTTTGAATCGGGAATTAGGGTTTCGTGAGCTGGTCCTCTCATTCGGAGTCGGCGACGATCTTTCATGACTACTTGGATGGATAAATGCGGGCATGGGATTTGGGTCAGAAATATCGGCAAGTATATTATTTACAGCAGCATCGTTGGTTCCTTTATCGTCTGTCGCAATGTCGAGAAAAGGATCTTCTTCCCGCATCTTTTTCCGCACCGAATCGGCAAAGGTGACTTTGTTCGCCACATTGTCTTCTTCCACAGAAGGCTGGCTTTTCCTAGGCCTTCCTCGCTTTTTCTTTTCAGAAGTACCAGTGTTTCCCGACGGGGTTTCAACCTTGCTTCGTCTTTTTCGAGGTGTTGGAACGCGCTGCGACAGGTCTGATTTCCCTGTTCGCCGTTTTTTAGGGCTTGGCTCCGAAGACTCATTTTCATCCTTTAAGGGAACTTTGGTCGTCCTTCCCCTTCGCAGTTTCATACCCGATCGCATGCTACCCGGAACATTTTCATCGCCCTCATCTTGTTCTGCCTCGACCGTAACTCGGATCCTCCAGGGGCTGGTGTTATTCTCCGAATTTAATGTTGTCGTTTTCGTTGGGGATAACCTATGTTTGCTGTTAAAACGTCCGGATGGAGTGGAAGGAAGGAAGATATCTTGAAATCTAATGGACTGCGCGCTCCTACCATCCGCTTTGCTGGGTGATAGGCGTCTGGTAGGCGACAGAGACTTGCGGGGCGAAAAGGTGCTCTGGCGTCGCAAAAAGGGCTTTGTGGCTGAGGAGAGGATATATTCCGGATCGCCAGGATAGCCCAGCGGATCGGGAGACGAACTATCACTCCTATCATCCATTGTGACTTAGAGATGGTGATCGTGATGGGTTCATAAGAGAGGTATGGAGGTACAAGACTGGGTGTTTTGTTCAAGATTGGGTAGTGTTAGGTAGGTACTGTATGAGTTGATGTCAGGATATTAGGGGCCAGCTACTCCATAGGGCCACATATTGTAAGTCATAGATGTTGGTATCAGGTCAATTTAAATTGTAGAGGCAGGTATACCATCGATAGCATTGGAATATGTAGTTGACAGTGATCAACCATCTCTTCTCCAATGGTTTGGATCACGATCATGAGCCCGCCTGAAGTGACTTTGCCTCTTCGGGAATATGGTCTGTGCGCTTTGTTTACATCTACCCGGAAACGGAAATACTATATTCCAGGCCAAGACAGTATTTCAAAATTGGACTAGCGCCCACTCTACCAGAGAAGGAAATAAGTGGGGCGCTTTTATGCTTGTTTTTTCCCGAACCATAAATTCAAGCCGTAACCTTGGCACTTTCAAGGTTATTCGAACGTTTGTTTAATTTTTGAACTGTATAAATGAGATCAAGAAAAGTATGTCGAGTTGACAACATTGTTCTAGGGTCTAGTTTGTTTGGTCCAACAGCCCTGGACCTGCAGCATAACTTTCTCCGCAACAAGAAACCTTGCAGCTGCCTTTCTTGAAATCTGCAGACCAACGATTTTCTCAGACATAATGACGATCTTAATTGCGGAGTGACGAATGACATCGCTCGGCGCATGAATCTCCGTAAATGTGGCGCACTTGTAAGCAGCTTTAACTCAACGTCCCGAGGTTTTCAGGACGACGCGCATCATATCTCAAACATCCTGGGCTAGCTGCCTTCTTGACAGTAAAAATACACATTTTATCGCATCTAACTTTGACGGAGAGGACCGAACAATAACGGGGACGCCGCTCGGTTCCAAGAATCAACGGGTCCCTGTTTGCAGAAAAAAGAACCAGGGATCGAAGTCGCAGGTCTGGTACCTTCACCAAAGACTATCTGAACCAGGCTTGCATACCCCTTTGTCCAGGTTACACGGCAAAATTTGGCCAGTGAACCCTCCAAAGGGCACCCGCACGTTACATCATTGCATTTTCAACCCAATTTTAGCTTCCCGTCCAGAAACCATCTCCAGCCTGCGTGGCTCGGGTTCAAGTTTATCTCTTCTGTTCCCTGGCTACACCCAATCACCACTCGACATCGTCGCTAAGTCTTTCCATTCCATGGTATCCCTGTTGCGCCTGGAATGTCACTGAACAACTGAGCTTCAGATTCCCCGCTCAAGGGAGTGGGTCATGGCGCAGGTTACACGCCAACTGACCTTTCAGCATGGTCAGTTTTGATCCAGTGTGACTTTGACTAGTCAAGGAGACAGTTCAACTCTTGTATTTTATATAGAATTATATGCTATTACAGCTTAAATTACATATAAAATACACTCTCTATTAAATAAATACTAGTCATATACTAGCTATTTTTTATTTATATAATATTAGTAAATACCTAGTTAAATATTAGTTGAATACTAGTTTTTAACTAGTCAATTTAAAAATATATATTATTAAAAGAAAAATCTATTTTATATTAATATATAACGTAGTAATTATTTTATATATATTTTTATATTTATTTAATTAGTCAGTGACTAATCTCTAACTAGTCAGATATCAGATATTTATTAGTTAATACTTATATATTTCTTCAATATAATTATTATGAATATATTAAGAGTAGATTGATTAGTTATTAACTAGTGATTTAAATCTATAAAATTGAGAGAGAAGAAAGAATTTGATAGAAGATAATAATGAAAGAGATTGTATAAGATTAAGTTTGTAATAAGCTCAGTTGTCTCCACTGTGCTGAGTGGTCAGCCGACGTGTAGTCTCGTCATGGCGCGCGGGAACCTATATAGTAGTCATCTCCCGCTACTCTCTCTTTCCTCCGTTATCATTCCCCCAAATCGTATTTTTACAGTCTACGGTATCTTAGCTGTCATTATCACTTGTCTCCTAGTCGTCCCGATGTATATTAATCCAACTCCTTTACTTGTGTCCGCGCTGCTATGGGGCGCCCCTTCTCTGGCGAAGTCCTGCCCTACTCCCTCGTTGGGCCCGTTCAAGCCTTATGTCATTTCCGCGAAGAACATTGAGGCGACATTAATTCCGTATGGCGCCACCCTGACTTCACTTCTTGTCAACGATCGCGATGGCAAGCAGCAGGATGTTGTCGTCGGTTACGATGACCCGAAACAGTATCAAGTCGACACCGCGACCAACCATACCTACTTTGGCTGCATCGTAGGAAGATACGCCAACAGAATCAAAAACGGCTCCTTTGAACTTGACGGTGTTAAATACGAGATTACAAAGAACGAAAACGGCAACACCCAGACACTCCATGGCGGTGTTATTGGATATGATCAGCGACACTGGACGGTGGTAAATCACACCGAAACCTCCGTTACCTTTAGCCTCCTCGACACGGGCTTCGAAGGTTTTCCAGGCAATGTGATCACATATGCCACCTACAGTGTCAGTTCGTCGTGCACCGAGGGTAACCCGAAAGGCGAAACTAAATTGACCGCGAAAACCGTATCTTTCGCCTTGACTGAGAAGACACCCATCATGTTGGCACACCACATTTACTGGAACTTGAATGGGTTTAAGAAACCTGATGTGCTGGAGGATACTACCTTGCAGCTGCCGTTGTCAAAACGATTTATCACCATCGATTCCGCCGCAATCCCAACAGGCGAACTCGCAGATGTCGCAACAGCATTCGACGGTGCCCTCGACTTCACGGAGCCCAAGCTCATTGGAAAAGACATCGCCTCAGCTAAGAATTGCGGTGCCGGTTGCACAGGCTATGACAACGCATTCATCATCGACCGCCCTAATAAGGAATCAGACTCGTCCTCATCCTCTGAATCCATGGCTGTCGCTCTAAACATGGTCTCCAGCACCACTGGCATCAGCATGCAAGTCGCCACGAACCAGAAGGCCGTCCAGATCTACAGCTGCAATAATCAGAACGGGACAATCCCTGTCAAAAAATCTCAGGTTCAGCGGAATAAAATGGAAGGCGGCGGCGATAGTGTTGATGTTATCAACAAATATGGCTGTGTTGTTATCGAGACTGAGGGCTGGATTGATGGCATCAGCAACCCTGAATGGGGCCAGAATCCATACCAGATATATTCTCCTGAGACCGGGCCAGCTGTGAACTTGGTTACATTCGCTTTTGGAAATAGTTGAAATGGACTGTACGAAAGCGGGATCCGGGAGTTTTATATAGCCAAGGGCAGCTTTCAGTCCAGAAGGAGGGGGGAAATTGCCGTTTCAAATTAATTTTCCACGTCCCTTTTCCCTTTTTTTTTGTGCTGAATATTTACCTGGTCTTTTAATGGCCTACTTTGCACTTTGTGCACCGTAATTCTTAATTAAACTTCCCTGGTATAGATATATATCTATATAAACCTCTGTATCATTAATTCCTTCGTTACCTCCCGCTTACCTAATTCGATAATTGAACCATGGCATTGTTTAAAACACATGTAAAAGAGGGCTAAATATTATTTGTATTTAATTTAATCATAGGGAGGAAAGATGGAAAACCCCACAAGGGTATTTATACTATGTATGTATCTGTGAGCTTTCAAAAAATCCCCACCGCAATTGAAGATATAAGCCGCCAATAACTTACCCAACAAAGCCATGTATGTTACAGAATAAAGTGGAATTGTTTTATCGAAGAAATAAAGAAAAAGGGAGAGGTTTCAGGATGGCTTCGATCCAACATTTTGTAACCTCTCCGTCCTTCCTTAGCTCTTCATTTTATCCCCCCCCCACCCAAAGCAACAACAACATACAAAGGCGTAATTCGAATCGTATCTTAAGATGCATCTAGATGCATCTCCTTCTAGGGCTCAATTTTGTATCAAAGGGTGGTATGTCAAGTTTTATTTTCAGACTGAGTTCTCGGCCGTGCTAAAAGAAGTTTAGGTAGGTTTTGTTTGGGGTATATTCCGATCTTGTTTTGGATATACAAATACCTGCTTCTTAACCTATGTGTAGGACTCATCATCACAAAACATACTGTGCAAGTCTTGGCTGGTGGGTAAGCTTCTTGGTCTGTTATGAAGGCTCCCTTGTGTCAGCAGCTGTAAGAAAATTGAAGGGAGATAAAATTGAAGCCATCAAAATACTAACAACCAAAAATTCGAAGAAAACATCCGGAAACGGAAAGCAAAGGAAAAACATACATAACATAATCGGGTGTACCTGCTATCTCATGCCTCAATTTGAAAATTCTCCAAACCTCGCTCACGTGGAAAGTCATGGAATGTGCAAGCAGATTCCGCATGTCCTTCGCCCCTTGAATTCGTTCAAGTAGCTTCTTAGCAACACATTCCATGCCTTCCGGTGGGTTGGTACATGATAATAGCTCAATAGTCTCATTGTGATAGGCCAGTTCAAGTTTCAGTCGGTCTACCTGGCTGAGATGATAGTTCACGATTCCGTTGAGCTTCGTCTGGTCGTCGGGGAGGAGGTCAACCGCGTTCGAAGCGGGATTGGAGGGATGTGTTCCATTGCATTTGGAGTGGGACGGAGCACTTATGTTGGCGGCCGTGGTCGTAGTAGTAATAGTAGCAGTAGCAGCAGTAGTAGTACTGCTGCGACTAAGGTCGAAAGTTGAGAAGTTTCCAGGCGAGAACCGTTTGGTTAGACGATTGGAGTTTTGTGGCTCGTCAAGCTGGTTAGAGGAAGACGATGATACTGAGCGGAATTTCCACTTTGAGTGGGTCATCATGAATATTGCAGTCTATAGTAAAAGGGGATAAGTCCTTAGAAAATAAGGTGAAGGTTTGCAACAAATTTCAGGTTAGGTGAAGATCTAGCAAGGATTCACTACGGGAACGAGGAATGAAAAGGAAAGGAAATGAAAGGAAACAGAGTTATCAAAGTATGAAAACAATGCTGTTGCAACTGTTTAAAGAGTCAGAAAAGTGGCTGAGTGGTTCCGGCAGGTCTGCTTGAGGGGTATTGGATTTCAAAGAAAATCACAATGGCCTGGTTGTAACAATCTGTTGGCCTGTTGAAAAGAAAACCGTACAAAGGCCCAGGAAATGATCCACTTAAAAAGAATTGCTCATCTTTTTTGAAACAGTAACCAAAGAATTGCCACAAACCTAAGTTTCACTGACACATTCATATACTCCAAGAAATAATGGCGTGCTAACAGCAAGTGAATAAACAACGCCGTGGTATCGTCCCAAACTAGTATCGAAGCTTGGAGAAACTTCGGAAAAAGCAAAGTAAATAAACTCGCAGACCTTATCTAATGAAGCCAGTTTTTGTTCTCCAATCCCTTGTCTAAGTGAAAATCGGAAGGACTAAATATCCTCCGCTCATTAACCCCATTCCCCCAGCGTCCAGCTTGACCTTTCTCCACCCGATCTTCCTATACTCGGCCCATATCCTGATCGTCGTTCTGCCATGTGGGTTAGGTCAGAGTCGCGACTTGCCCCCGCGATACCATGCTGCAGAAATTTCTCTCTTTCGACTTCCACGATTCCTTTCACCTTGAGGCTAGCTACAAGACTAGCTCCGACCCAGGATCCAAGTGATTCAACCTGACGAAGAACCCCATGAGTATATGGTTTGGAATCCCTGTTGGCCCGCTCCAGCTTTTCGTCAACGAAATTCGCAGTTGACTCTGACTGATTATCGCCTTGGGTACTTCTACTCGAGGCGGAGCTAACAGGTCGTTTTTGGTTCATAGGAATTTCCCGAAGCTGTCTTGGGCGCTGGCTAACATTTTTGCCTCTAACGGGGTCCCATCCATGCTTCTTTACGAGGAAATCCACCTCGTCCATTATCCTCCGGCGAATACCTGGAATATTCGAACCCCCACCGACAAAGATAATCCGTGACATGCAAGCGCCGCGGATATCGGGCGGAAGGTCAAGAAGGCTCTGATAAACTAAGCCGTCAAGAGGCATTTCTTCATCATCAAAATTTCTTGCATCAACGCCTCCAGCAAACAAAGCTTCCTCAACCGGCTCAGAAAATTTGGCGAATGGAACATTCATGTCAGCGGCTGCATCACCTAGCGGCGATGGTAAAGTGACATTGGAATTGTATAGATGTGAATCCTCTGCCCTTGCTAAAGATTCCGCAGAGGTCCCTGCGGTGTGCTCATCATTCCCCTTATTTTTGCACCACGCTAACCGCGTCATTATTTCCTCACACCACTCAAAGCTCACAGCGATTACATCATTATCGCCATTGCTATTATCGGATTCGTCCTTATTTCCCAAGCTTTTCTCCAGATTTGTGAGGAAAGAACCCATTTTGTGCATTAGCAATTTCATGGCACGAGTGCTTCGTTTCGACTGAATTTCTCGATATTCATAAAGGCTAGTAACTGTGGTCTCCTCCCATCCAATATCAACAACAAGGGCGGATCTTAATCCTGCCGAAACAGCCGCCATGGCTGCACACGGGAGTAAGGTAATGCTAGGATATCTCCAGCGATTGAATATGGTCGATAGGAGGGTCGAGAGCAGAGGATGAGGAACAATTGGTGGCAGCACGATGACTAGCCGTGAAGAGCCGGCGTCTGTGAGTAGATACTTGTTGTAAACTTCGCGTATTATTCGTTCAATTTTGTCCTCAAATAGCCCAATGTCAAAATCTCGGATATCCATACTCCAGAGCTCGTAGCTTTTTGACCATTCATCCACACTTTTGCAGGCCTTTCTTGAACTCGCCCCCTCTTGCCCACCAGTTCTTATCCATCCCCTATAGTCCCCAACTCTTCGTCCTCCCTCTGGGCCGAAACCAATGACACAGATCGGGGAGTTGTCACCTTCGAACCCTGCACGAAGATACCGGGACCCCAGTTCAAATATCACCGCATCTTCTTCATGTCGAAACGACGACCCGGGCGAGGTAGACCCGGTGTATGACGATAGTATCTGTCTCTGCTGTGGTGTATGTGGAGATCCAGGAAGGGGTTGTCGACCTTGACGGAGGCTTGATCGTACTGTGGCCGTAGAGGTAAGAGACTGTCGCCGGTCAAAACTTGAAGAAAAGGACGCAGTAGTCATATTAATTGCTTTCTGCTTGGTGTTGTGGAAGAGAGCTCGGTCTGTTTATCAGAGTAGGTAATGCTTTCCTGGATATGACTGGGTTTGAGTCTCGTTCCTTTCACTTTTTAGTCCATTCTTAGATCATCATCATCATCATCATCATCATCATCATCTTGGGGGTCTTCAAAGAAGATGTAGGCGAGGGGTGGGCAAGCATGTCAAAGGCCAATTGCTAGCTGCGGACTCTACAGGGGTTGAACCTCAGGTTCAATATCACGTGATATCGCGACAAGGTCGTGAAACCGAAGCATCACCAAAACACGAACATCCTCACGGACGCAAGCTCTGAATATACTCCCTACTATTATAAGAGGTACGAAGGTACCTCTGTCCGGGTGGTTTGAATGGGGATTCCGGGGTAAGTTGATATGCTCAGTGGTAACTCTTGGAAGAAACGTGTTTATTTACTGAAACCTTTGTGCCGGATACTTGCAGTCTCATCCAATCACTTGGCCCTGGAGAACGCATCTCTTTAGCCAAGTTGGCCGTCGACCATTTGCAACGGACATCCCGGCCCATTCGTGTTGCTATAGACATTTCCATATGGCTTTTCCAAGTCCAGGCAGGGAAAGGAGGCGCAAATCCGGAGCTTCGAACCCTCTTTTATCGCCTGGTGCGATTGACAGGATTGCCGGTACATCCACTCTTTGTCTACGATGGCCCGCAAAGACCTCAGTACAAGCGTGGGAAATTAGTTGGCAGAAACACTGGAGTCGGTGATCTGGGGAGGGTAATACGGCGTTCCAAGAATTTAATTGACCTGTTTCGCTTTCCGCATCACACAGCGCCAGGAGAAGCGGAGGCTGAATGCGCAAGGCTACAGACCTCTGGAGTGGTGGATGCGGTTATGAGTGACGACGTCGATGCTATTATGTTCGGATCGAAGGTCACGATCATGAATTTTTCCAAAGAAAACTCTAGTGGAACAAATGCTGCTACACATGTTACTCTTTATCGGACAGAAGGAACTGAGGATGGACAAAAACCGAACGTACCCCTTGATAGGGGTGGCATGATTCTCTTTGCATTGTTAAGCGGAGGTGACTATCTACCCGCAGGAGTACCAAAATGCGGCCCAAAGCTGGCAGGGGAAATTGTACAAGCTGGCTTCGGTAACGAATTATTACAAGCCGTCGAAGGTAACGCATCAGAAGTAGCTGTTAAGTTAGGGAAATGGAGAGAACGGCTGCAAAGCGAACTCCATGAAAACGTGCAGGGTTATTTTAAGTGCAAACACAAGGCGGTCCAAATTCCAGATAACTTTCCTGATTTGAAGGTGTTGCGCGACTATACGCATCCAGTCGTTTCTTCCTCAGAGAAGCTAAATGAGTTACAGCTGTCATTTAAGTGGGACCAAGCCATCGACATTGAGGGCCTTAGAGACTTCGTTGGGAAGGATTTCGGGTGGCGGCGTGGCTCCGCAAGAAGATTGACAAAGGTTCTTGCGGCACCCCTTGTATGCAATAGACTGAGACTTTGCCTCCCACTTCTCGCCAACCTCGACTCGCTACCCCTCCGTGAGCCAATACTAGGTGCGCAATTTTGTGGACAAAGATTTCATTACAGCACCGATGGATTGTCAGAGCTGAGACTTGAATTTATACCCACCGATATTGTTGGTTTAGACTTGAATTATGAACCTACCGCCGCCGAGGCGCAAGACGAGAGTGAGACGGAAGATCCCGAGATTCCAGGTGCACGACAGCAGTCGTCCTACGATCCTACGAAAAAAGATAGGGTATGGGTGTTTGAAACGATCGCGGAGATAGGAATGCCAGAGGCAGTAAACACATGGAATACGCAGAAACAGGAGAAGTTGGTAGCTGCGGAGAAACGAGCTGCCCGAAAGAGAGCTCCAAAGGTGACGAAACCGAAAGTCGTCGATCCGAAAATGAAATTTGGCGAGATTATGAAATACGGCACCATCGTTAAAAACCCGGGTGCTGGACTGACCAATTCTCGTTTGTCCTCTTCTCAAAAATCTGCCTACCGAGATATTTCCGCTATCACGAATGAATATGCGCCCGGATTAAGCTCGCAGCTTTCAGAATCACAACCTAGTCAAGCATCCAGCTCGAGCAACGGAGATCCTTCCACGGCCCCAAGCACATCAAAGGAGGCTACTTTAAGTGATATTGAGGCAGCACTGAACTTTGAATATAGTGATGAATGTAAGTTCCTCTCATCATTTCTTCCATGTGATCTTTCCAACCATCCCACGCTAATAGCTAGCGGATTTATGTGATACCTCCTTAGAAACGATGGGAAAGGCTATGCTTGAAATGCAAATTTCATCAGATGCTCAACCGTCGTCGATTACAAAGCGAGCTCGTAGCTGGGGAGCTACCCACAAGGCTGCAGGTTCGCAAACAATTTCACCCGCCAGCTCCCAAACACGAACTCGAAACAAGTCCAATGGAACCTCAAAAATTTTCCCACTAGTTCAAAGTTTAGATATCGAGAGCGGAGATAGCCCCACCAAGTCGAACATACTTCCGTCGCCTTCGCGATCCTCAGTTTCCGAGTGCGACCTTCCCACTGCAGATGACATATTATCCCAATTTTCAGGGCTGAAAATTCAAGAGCGTAAAGTATATAAACACGCTGAACCCTCGCATACTACCATTGAAGAATATGGCGCTTCTGAGGCTATTTCACCAGCAGCTGCAGCAACTGCAGAGCCTGCCTCAAACGACAACTGCGTAAAATTACCTTCTGGGACGGAGAATGCAACCCAAACAACAAAATCACAAGTTCAGCAACAGGAGCTATCAGTCATTGAAATTTACAATGGATACTGGGCATACAGGCAAAAGACGAAGGACAACGAATTCTTTTCCCCTGAAGTGTCAAACAACAATAAGGGGGACCTCTGCGATATTCGACAGAAAGCTAGCCTTGATAAGAAACTGGGTAAGATGAAAGTACTGGGACGAGTAAGTATTCTAGATTTGAGTCGGGAGTAGCCAGTACATATATTCACCCGACGGCAACTGGTATATGCAAGGGTTCATTTTGGAAACCTACCTTGGACTACATACATCCAGGATTCTTGTGGCTATTTTTGGGCTAATCTTTGTCCCTCTTCTTCGCTGAACAAACGCCGTATGGAAATGCAAATTACAATCAATACCCCATTAGGATTACTCTTAATTTCATTGATTAGATACCTAAATAAACCTCTTCTTTCACCAAAACTAACTCCTGTCTATTTCCTCCTCAAACACGGAAAACTGATATCTTGCTAAAATAACATTAACACTGTAGAATAGATGATTTGTATTTCCTAAAACTAATACCTAAACTATCCAATAACGAGCCATTGTCTTTGTGCTGTCTTTTCTTAGGCCTAAACCAAAACGCCAAAACGGACACGGTTGTAAGGTAACCCAAAAATGATACAAAACGCCTGCCGAATATATCCAAAGAAAACAAAGGGTTGATGATCAGGGGGTTATGGAAAAAGGACGTTGCACATATCCACGACATCAAAAAGTGGGGGTTGGGGGGTAGCACTGTCTAAAGAAAATAGTACTAGCTGAAATATGATTCGCAAAAACATATGGGAAATTGGTTTGTAACAAAAGAGATAAAGGGACAGGGGTTAGGGGTAGCATCGTAAGTAATTCCGAGGGAAAAACGTAGTGTTCGTAAAGAAATGTAATCATGTGAGCTATCTTGGGATTAAAAGGGGGGCCAAAGAAAGGGGGGGAAACCTCAAGAAGAGAGACGTGAAAATAACCTTATCATCCGAAAGTTTTCAAAAATCCCCAAATCCCGACACCACTAAGGACAGGAATGGTAAGGTTATCATCCCATCCGAAGAGGTCTATAAATTCACTGCCAGCAGCCACTAACCCTGTCCACATACTCATAATACCCAAAGCCAGCGGCCCAGTGACCACTGCTTTAGCAGCGGTGGTTGAGGAAATCCCAGCCCATCCTAGGTAACCCCGAGCGAAGCTTGGAATCAGATTGAGGGTGCCGTTGAACATGAATGATCCCTCAGGGTCGTCAGGGAAAGTCCCGATCCAGGGGACAAGATATCCCCAGAAAGCAGCTGCGGTAGCGACTCCTGTGGCCCAAGCGGCGAGGGTACCAGCCAAGCTCTTTCCACGGCGAAGACGAACGGTATACCGGCCGTACAAGCGCCCGAACGTGGATGCTGCGGTATCGCACCAGCTTAGGAGCAAAACACCCACCACACCTACATCCTTTGGGAAGAAACGCAGGGAGATATATGCTCCAAGGAGGTACCAGATCACACCATTGTATCCTGCTACCTCGGTCTCTCGCATCAGGGCCCCCAAGCAACGGATGTAGAGCTTATTTACGGACTGGTAGCGGTGCCGAAGAAAGTCCGTAACAGCAATCGGGATCAGTGCTGTTAGGAGCCAGGGAGCTACATTCAGGGTCTGGACCCCACGGCAGTACAGATGAAGCGTGACAAAACCGATTGAAACATGTAGGAGTTTGCGCGGGATTTCATGTTGATGAATAAAGGTCCTGTAGTGTCTGTGAAGCGGTATAAGGCCCAATGGTGAAGGGGAACGGGAGAAATCCCTCCAACGGTTTTGAAGGTTGGTGTATGGGGAAAGATGACCATTGGCCGGGACGTATCCATTCGACAGGGGTTCTGATTTGGATACCGGGCTTATCGGGGAGCCATTCATAGGTGTTAACCCTGTCATCCGGCGACGGGCTTTATTCGGTGAGAGCCCAGTCGGACTTCGAGAGCGTGTTCGTGCGCGGCGGTCCGTAATAGAGTCCGAGCTTGTTTCCTCGTCACTTTCAATGTGCTCCTTGTTCTCCTCTGAGATGGCAGGAGGCGACGAAAGGCGTTGTCTTGCAGACGCAGATCGCGTAACACGGCCGGGCTCTATATTTCCAGCGATCGAGCGATCCGAAGGAGTGGGAGACGGTGAAGTTACGCGTGGCGTCGCGGGGACAGCATATTGGGCGGACATGACAGCGGAGTTCCTAGCGGGGCACACCAGAAAAAGCAGAAAAAGCAGTCTAGACTATTGTGGCGATCCCGGCAGACAAATCCCTCAACACTAGATATTTTGCAAATCGCGGAGAGAAAGGCCAAGAACATGAAGATAGAGGTATCTCATGAGAGGGAGGGGCGAGAAGGATATGAAATCAGCTTCTTCTGTTTGTCAAGGGAGAGCTCGTTTCGGAAAACGCAGGCGCATCCTGGGCCAGCAAACAGAGCGCGGTGTGGTTCTTTTCAGTTCCCCCGAAGTCGTACAAAGTAACAGAAGACAAAACGATAGTAGAGAGAGAGAGAAGGGGGGGAGGGGGGGAGGGGGACGTGATAATGAAGCTGGATAACTTTTTCGCTGTCAATATTGCCTAAAAAGGGAGTTTCTCACGTGATAGCCAGCTTTTCCGCCACGCTCCGCCGCGGTCACATGTCAGCGGCACTTAGTTCATTTAATAGCGGTATGAAGCAGCAGAAAATATAACCAACCGCCAAGACGTCGACTTTTTTTACCGCTTTGGGAAATATCACGGAATTTCTTCCAATCTCACTCAGGTCTTTGCGGCAAGCTTCAGACTGGGCAGAAGTGTCGTATTAGTGTCCGGAATGGCTCCAGCTACCCCACAGAGCTCTAATTCCAGAGCTTGGGACGCTCTCACCCCTTCGCTATCAGAATGGATCCTTGACGCTATCTCGACAATGGGCTTCTCCCGCATGACCCCAGTGCAGGCTTCAACGATTCCTCTGTTCATGGCGCATAAGGATGTTGTTGTCGAAGCTGTGACGGGGAGCGGGAAGACGCTAGCCTTTTTGATCCCTGTGGTCGAAAGGCTTTTACGGCTCGAATCACCCATAAAAAAACACCATATCGGAGCCATCATCATCTCCCCCACGAGGTAAGTATATCGTCCCATCGTCGCCTGAAGGGGTTCAATTAGGCTAATACACGGGATAGAGAATTGGCCACTCAAATCCACAATGTCTTGCTCTCTCTGCTAGCATTCCACGGCCCTTCCGCGACACGGCTACACCTAGCAGAGAACAACAACGGCGAAGGAGACGAGTCGAACCCTGCCCGAGCGTTCCCATCATCGACGTTGAAAATAGTCCCGCAGCTCCTGCTAGGCGGCACTACGACCCCGGCGCAAGATCTAAGTACATTTTTAAAGCAGTCGCCTAACGTTCTTGTCTCAACACCTGGCCGCCTTCTGGAACTTTTATCTTCCCCCCATGTCCATTGTCCACAATCCTCGTTCGAGGTTCTTGTCCTCGATGAGGCCGATAGACTCTTGGATTTGGGCTTCAAAGAGGATCTACAAAAGATCCTTCAACGATTGCCCAAGCAACGACGAACAGGTCTTTTCAGCGCCAGTGTCAGTGAGGCCGTCGATCAGATTATCCGCGTCGGCTTACGGAACCCCGTTAAAATTGCAGTCAAGGTGAAAGGGGCAGGGTTGGAGGACAAACGAACTCCAGCGAGGTGTGTAGTATACTAGCGGTACGGGTAGCCTTTGAACTATATATCTAACTAATTCCTACAATTGCAGTCTCCAAATGACCTACCTACTCACCCCACCTACCCACAAACTGCCCGCAGTGAAAAAGATCCTTTCCACCCTCTCACCCACCCCTCAAAAGTCCATTCTCTACTTCTCCACCTGCGCCGCAGTAGACTACTACCAACACATCCTCCCTTCCATCCTACCAGACCAATTCGCCACAATCCCCTTGCACGGCAAACACCCTCCGCAAGTCCGCCAGAAGAACTTCACCCGCTTCGTCAACTCCGTGACCTCTTCCATCCTCCTAACCACCGACGTGGCCGCCCGCGGTCTCGACATCCCAGCAGTAGATCTAGTAATCCAAATAGATCCTCCAACGGATCCGAAAGCGTTTCTCCACCGCTGCGGACGCGCAGGCCGCGCCGGCCGCCGCGGTCTCAGCATCATCTTCCTCCACCCAGGTCGAGAAGAGGACTACATCTCCTTCCTCAACGTGCGCAAAACACCCGTGACGGAATTCCAATCCACATCCTCACTATCATCAAACCCACAACAGCCACATCCACAACCTCACCCAATCCACATCTCCGACACAGACGCCACCACCACAACCGAGAAAATCCGCACCCTCGCCCTCCAAGACCGCGCCATCCACGATAAAGCCCAGCGCGCCTTCGTCAGCTGGCTACGCAGCTACAGCAAACACCAAGCCAGCAGCATATTCCGCGTCGCGGACCTGGACTGGGAAGAGCTGGGGCGGGCGTGGGGTTTACTGCGCCTGCCTAAGATGCCAGAGCTCAAGGGGTTTACGGGTGATAGGAGTCTGGGTGTGAAGGGGATGGATTGGGATAATTATGAGTATAAAGATAGGCAGAGGGAGAAGCATCGGCTGGCGGAAATGGAGGAGCGGAGTAGAAATAATAATGCTGCTGGCGCTGGTGCTGGTGCTGGTAATAGTGGTGATAAGGGACCGTTAAAGAGACCTGCCGCGAGCGAGTCGATTCCCTGGAGTCAGAATCTGGAAAAGAAGAGTGAGAAAGAGCGGAGACGTGAGCGGAAGAAGGCTAAGAGGGATCATGAACTGTGGGACAAGATGACGGAGCAAGAGAGGGAGAAAATACGAGAAACTGAGCGGATGGTGAATGCCGTTCGAAAAGTTTCGAAGGAGCAGGCTCAAAAAGAGGCTCAGGAAGAGGAGTTTGAAGGGTTTGATTAGATACCATAGGCATTTACATACTCCAGCCTTTAAAATATATAGCTAGGGTAATAAAGCCACACTCTACGCTTCATTCCGGTTACGATTACTTCATGATTGGGTAGAAAGAAAAGTCATCAGAAAAAAATCCATTACGCCTTCCCCCCAGCCCCGTAACTCCAAACAAAAGCTAATCTTACATGATATAAAACAACGAAAAGCGCGAGCATACGTGCATACATAACATACATGCACCCCGTTAAACCCGATCTACTTCTTTCCCCGAAGGAAAAGAAGAGAGGGAATAAACAATCAACAAAAAATAAACGCACAGGGCGAAAAAGAAAAAGAAAACCCCGAAAGAAAAGTCAGAACAATACAAAAAGAGATGAGCTTTTCGAAAGTACCCGATCACTTCTCTGCTGAAGCAGAAAAGGAGGGCACAATGCGAAAGAACCCAATACAGGGAAGTAAATAAAACCAAATAAAAGCAATAGAATCAATAAAAAAACAAGAAGTAACGCCCCTCCCCTCCCCTCCCCCCTAGGCTACCCGCCCCCGCCTATACTCCCCCAACCTCTGGCAAAACTCATCATACGAGCCCAGGTTAAAGGGCTCGATGTGAGCTGCCCCCTCCTCTTCCTCCCCTTCCTCCTCCCCTTCCTCCTCTTCCAGCTCCGACTCCTCCAACCGGGATTTCTCCTGGCGGAACCGCCGGAACTCACGACTGAACACTTCATCAGCCGCCTCATCATCCTCCTCCATCCACATGTCATGTACCAATTGTCTGATCTGGGGGTTTGGTACGTATGGGCTTTGGTCGCCGGGCAAGTTCTCCTTGTCCGCCACGGAAGCCTTCCCCTTGGCTTCCGTGGCTTGGCGTGGCTCTCGTGCGTTGAGGTGTGGTAGAGGGGAGTCCAATAACGGCTCAAAACGTTCAGGCTGCGAGGCCATATTGTCGCCACTGTCAGAGGCCGACAGCGGGCTAGAGGAATATCGGCGGGAAGCACGAAGTCCACTAGGGAGTTTCGGTTTGTATTTTTCAGCCTGTGAACGGAGCTTGGCAACAGCGTCTGCGTCAACGGGTGTGGTTGGCTGCGGTGGAAGAGACGCATGAGCCGGTGTCGGGCGAGGGGGCGGAGGTTGAGTCCAGTTATTAGCGAAAACAGAAGGTTGTGATGTTTGAGAATCAACAGGCGCAGGTTCAGGAGTCGTGGCCAAGGGCTGAGAAACACCTCTTGATTCAGAAGGTTCGTGTGTAGCAACTGGTCTTTGTTGAGAGGAGGAAGTAGCTGAGTCACCCGTCTGGGCAGAGGCTGTAGGTGCTTGATTCGCGGTGATGTCGCCAGTGCCAGAACGTGTAGCTGCTGCTGCTGCTGCTGCCTCTGCTGCAATCTCCTCCTCGTACAAATCATCATCGTCCGAAAACAAGTCGTAGTCTAGGCAGTAAGTCCCAAATGGATTAGGGCGAATGATCGGTGGAGAAGGCGAGGATGGCTGAGGATCTCCTATAGATTCAGGTGGGGTGGTTTGAACATTGGCAGGGGGTGTCAGAATTGATGGTTCACCGGTAGAATGCTCGCTGGAGATATTCATAGGATCGTCCATATTAGGAAGTGATGAACGATGTCCCTCAGTTATTTGATGACCCTCGTCGATGGTTTGAGGTTGGGGGTGGCGGAGTCGAAGCTTGGATGGAGTGTTTTCAGGACTGGCGTCAAAACGAACGCGCTTTGTGCCGCGTAAGATACCCCGAATAGCAGCTTGCTCTGTGGCTGGAATTGGGGCTGGAGCTTGTTCAGCGTCAACTGCATTATTATTTTCGGGCATTGAGTTATCATCTGGTTCGCTTAGTGAACTGTCCACAAAATATCTCAAGTCCATTCCATAGCTGGTGCCTGGGGGGTTGGGAATTGATTCTGGAATGTAATGTTTCCGCTTTCTTGGGTTCTTACTGCTTTCGTTGTTACTGTTATTGTTATTGATGTTGGACGCGTGTTGCGTGTTGTCGCTTTCGGTTTCCTTAGAGACGGTGGCTTCGGTCACCACAGCTTTATCGACGCCCTTCTTTGGGGATGGGACATCTAGGGAAACTCCCAGCAGCTGGCGCCGGTTTAGCGGTTGCGGGAAAAGGGAGTATGTCAAATTGCCAAAGTCCCGAGATTGCTCAGACTGCTCAGCCTGCTCACCCTGATCCGGGGTACTGATGAGCGGTGTGGATGAGCCAGGTCTCCTTCCAACCTCCGGTGGAGTCGAAAATACCCCAGTAGTAGACGACTCTATTCGCACAGGAGACAGGCTGAATGTAGGAATGAACTTTGAAATCGACCTAGGCACTGAATTAAACAGTCCCCGAATACCCCAGTTTCGCGTCGGAGTCTGAGGGGCTTGCGGCGACCGTGGTCGCTCCTGATCTGATAGTTCGGCTGCATCTGCTCGCATTTGGTTGAGCACATCCCACGCCGGCTCGTCTATATCGGTATCCTCCGTCTTGTCACTGCCGGTCGCATCTCGATCAGCTTTGTTTTGGGCGATTAATTGAGGGATGCGGAAAAGGGTTTTATCAATCCGGCCTTGGCTTTCGACTGCCCTACGGCGCGATCGTTCGGCATATGGTGCGACTCTTCGTTGTCTGTGGCGCGCGATAGACGAAGTTCCGACATCGCGGCGTTTCTTCGAGGATCGCAAGTCATCGTCGTCATCTCTCGAATCTAGTCGTGCTCTCTTTTTACGGGGTGAAGCTGGAACTTTTGTCAGCGTTCTCGGTCTCTTAGGTTGGCCGACTCCCAAAACAGGGGTAATATGATGTTTATTATCAGGGCAAATCAGTGTCGCAGAACAGCATGGGCATTTAGGAACCATGTCCGAAGCCAGGGTTGGCGATGTCTGCGTCCCTGTGGAAGTTGTCCTAGGTGGTGTAGCAAATGGCAGAATGTTACCTGAAACATCAGAGGTAGTCCCGGGAGCCCTGGAGCTAGCCTGCGATTCCCAGGAACGATAAACTCTGTTTCGAGGGAATGGTTCAAAGGGAGTGAAATCAGGCGAGTGATAGGAATGACCAAAGCGGGCAGAAGATCCAGCATTCAGCTGACTAGACGGGAGCTCAATTGAGGGTGCAAAGGGGGAAGAGTAGAGAGAAAAATAAGACTCAGGTAGGGAATGAACAGCTCTGTCAGCTGGTTGAAACTGGCCACGAGGAGTTGGAATATTCGGACAGAATGTGCGGGAGCCATCAGGATGTAAAATAGAGCCTGGTCGAACTAATGAAGTCCCAGCGTCTCGAGCCGCTGGTGGCGGATGATACTGCGAAGTGGGGTAATTTTCCAAGCCCAAATGGGAAATGTTCAACGCAGGCGAGCGAGAATTTAGAGAAACGGAAGGAAAATTTATCCCAAGTCCGGCTTGCTGGCCTTGAGAAACATGGAGTTGGGAATGAGATAAGAAATGGTCATTTACGGATCGCGAAGCCCTCTGAGGGTCTGAACGATCAAAAGAACAAGTGGAAGTACGATGAGTAGGTCTAGAGGGTCTAGGGCCTGAAAGTGAAACGGGAGGGTATGAATGGCGCGTAGGACACTCAGATAATGCGGGAGCGCTTGGAGCGTTGGTGGTGAGGGTTTGCCCCGTACCACTTGAGCTTGACTCCCGTCGATTATCGGTTGGCTGAAACAGAAAACCCTCCGAAGAAGAAGAGACATTTGTCTGGGGAATGGAGCTTCCAGAGTGACGCGGGGTAAACCTTTCAGGTTTAGTAGACGGAGTAGTTCTGCGTAAAGAGTCTAGGGAAGGGGGTTTCTTATGCTCATTCTGGGATCCAACCTGCTGGCTAGAAATCGGAGAAGGGATTGCCGTATCCATGGTAACGGGACGAGCATCCACGGGAGTGGCCACAACGAAGGGAGAAGTTGAAGAAAAAGTTGGCTGCTCACATTTATCTGTAGAAGACTCCTCAGCGGGTTCTTCGTTTGTCGCAACGTCTTTAACATCGTACTGGGGCCCGTTGACAGAGGTGTCATCGGTAGGCGCGGGCGCAGGCGCATCGTTACTGTTGTCAGCTCTGTTCGGGGTTTCCTCGGGTTTAGACGCGGTTTTCTTTGACGTTTTCTTGGGGTCGCGCTTTCCGGGTTTCTTTTTCTCGACTTTGGCACTTGCGTCCTTTGCGGGCTTTGTGGGCTTTGTGGTTTTGGTGGTCTTTGTGGTCTTTGAGGCAGTCGCGCTTGTCTGCGCCTTCTTTCTGCGAGGAGCGGTTTCTAGCGACTGAAATCCACTTGGGGAAATTGGCTGCGATCGAGTGCGCATGATGCCGTAGAGGGCAGAGTGCCCGTGTTATGTATACGCCGTCAAGCGGTTGTTTTTTGAGGCGTTGGGCTACAACGCTTAGAGTAGCCAGGTTATAAAGCTCTGACCTAGAGACGGTCAGTAAGGATCCAGTGCGCTAGCACAAACGGCATCACAGAGTATAACAAAAACAAACCAGTATAGAACCAGTCAACGAGAGCGGGAAGCCCCCGTCCAGTACTGTTGGAGAGATAGGCAAGTGGAATTGTGCGATGGAGTTGAGCAATCAAGCAGAACGGTATTGGCCAAAGGACCGGTAGAACGACGCTGCTCGTTAAACGAGAAATGATAACGCGGGTCGGGTGAAAGTAAGGTGGGCGCGGACACGGTAAAAGAAGAGAATGAGATGTGGAAAAGATGAAGGGTCGAGGTAAAATGATGCTGAAAGCAGGATTGGAATGTGTGAGATGCTTCGATAGAGAGGTTGGTGCGGTACGCGATACTCAAAGATGGTGTGCTATGAAGATAATAAGAGGATAGGAAGAAGGATGAGGAGGAGAGGGCGATGATATTTTATTTTATTGTGATGGGTGTTGTATCATGTTGTAATAATTTTGTGTTGGCGATGGGTGAAAGTTGAAGGAAGCGGTATGGCAGAATAGACAAAAGGGAAGGCGGTGAGGAATCAACAACACCAACCTTGTTACTATAGAAATATGATGAAAGCCAGGCACGAATATCAGCGGGGTAAGTAGGTAAGTAGGTAAGTTCCTAGTGAATAGCAGTCTGCTGTTATAGACTTTGCTAATGTGATTTGTGTTATGGTTTCCACCTATTAATAAAATGTGAAACAAACTCAGATATCCCGGACGGATTCGTCTAATATTAAAAATCGAATACAAACTTTACGATAATTTGATCCGAAAAGAAAAAAGGAAGCCAGTATAGTTGATATCTAACCATGTAGCAAGCCAATATCACACCAGCCGTATAAATACACTTTATAAAAGGGGGGCAACAGTACATGTAGATGATTTGAGAGATGTCAAAGCAGCGTAATAGTTTGAAGCAGCAGTAATGACACGGACAGAAAAGGTAGAGTAAAATAAAAAACAAACAAAGGAAAACACAAACTTCTGTCTAATAGAAAATGGCAATCAACAGAATAAAAGTAAAAAAGCCCTGCAAAACCCTCCCTATCTACAGCAGCAGGTTCCCTACAAGCTGATTTCCCCTTTCCAAGATGAATCCGTCAAACCAAGGCTAGTAATCAGGTTCTGCCACCGCGGCCCCCCACGCTCCTGCCTCCTCAAATAATTCAACAACTTCTGTCTCTTGTGAACAAGCACTCGGAGATTCCGCTTGTTATGCTTATCCTTGTGTCCATACTTGGCCACCTGTTGCGCAAGCACCAAGATCTTGGTGGTTAGAATGGCAATCTGAACCTCTGAGGAACCCGTGTCCGGCCCAGCCCGTGCTGGTCTTGCGGGGTACTGGGGCGCTGAGGGATCGATGGCCGCAGGGGGTTTGGGCGCAAGCATTGATTCCGTAACATGTCTTCCAAAGGTATGTATGCACCGTTGAATATTCACCCGGGTCCGATCCTTATTGTTGCCATTCTCCAGCTGTATAATACGACTAATGGCTTGTTGCGCGTTACGGTGCGCTTCTTCATGTGCGAGACGCGCTTCCTCCTTGGCTTGTGGATCTGTTAGGTGGCTCTGGCTCTTCACCACGGGCTCTGTAAGGCGCTTCGACCGCTCAAGGGCCTCTTGGAGTTCTTCGGAGGTCAGGTAGTGGTTGAGGTCTGGGACTTGATGTGGGGTAGGTTGGACATTTGGTGCTTTTTGGTCCTCTTGCTGAGATGTAGACGTAGGCGTAGACGCAGGCGTAAGGGCAGTAGCGCTGTCAAGTCTCTTTGGCATAAGCGTTTCGGTGAACGGGGTGGGATTGCCGACGACGGGGTCGCCGTAGGTAGCGACACGCTCTTTTTTCAGCACAGCTTGGCGGGACAAATTCGCCGCTTTCCGTTGTCGGGCCTGCGCAATTGCGTATGGATTCTGGCTTTTTCTCTTCTTGGTACGGCTTTTGCTACTGAAGAGCGCTATTCTGGAGGAAACCGGGGACGGCCCCAAAGAGAGTGCTGCGAATGAGTTTTGTACTATGGACGCTGAAGAAATGTTAGAGCAACATCAACAGACCCAGACACAAGCAAGTAACCGGTATGTTAACATACCATTCAAGGCCCTAGAATAGGGCTGACTGAGTAGCCGCGGCGGCATGTTGTCGTTATGGCTCTCAATGCGTCAGAAGGAAGCTTTTATACAGGCCTAACATGTTCTTGTTGCAGCTTCTTCACCGGGAAACGGGAAATCTCGAAGAATTAAAACTTAGTCATCAATATGCCTAGTCCCGTGATCCACGGCCGGAAAAATCTCTCCGGAACATCGCAGTTTGCCCTAACTGCCGCATCGGGTAATGGCACACAATCCGAGGGCTCAACCTTCAAAATATCTCGTCCAGGAACTGTTTTAATTATTTGCTCTCCACTCCAAACGCGACAACGACAAACTGCCACCGATTGATATTTATCCTCTCCTCCATTCGAATATCAGTCGCCCAACATGGCTCCTTCCAACCTCCCTCCCGTCTTCAATGCGACATCTCAAGATATTGAGATGTTGCTGGCCGCCCAATGTCATCTCGGCTCAAAGAACATGCAAGTCCACATGGACCCTTACGTGTGGAAGACTCGCCCAGATGGAATCAATGTTATCAACATTGGCAAGACCTGGTAAGGCAAAATCCTATTCGCATAACGAATTCTACTTTTATTCAAGAAAGAGAAAAAAATCAAAAACAAAAAGACCTATTTTTTGCTCATACCTGCTGCGCCAACAAACAGGGAGAAAATCGTCCTTGCTGCCCGCATCATCGCAGCCATTGACAACCCAGCCGACATTTGTGTGATTTCCGCTCGTCCCTACGGCCAGCGTGCCGTCCTCAAGTTCGCCGCTCACACCGGTGCCGTTGCCATTGCCGGCCGCTTCACCCCCGGTAACTTCACCAACTACATCACCCGCTCCTTCAAGGAACCCCGCCTCATCATCGTCACCGATCCTCGCACCGACGCCCAGGCCATCAAGGAGGCCAGCTACGTCAACATCCCCGTCATCGCCCTCTGCGACACCGACTCCCCCACCGAGTTCGTCGACGTTGCCATCCCCACCAACAACAAGGGTCGCCATGCCATCGGTCTGATCTGGTGGATGCTTGCCCGTGAAGTCCTGCGTCTGCGCGGCACCCTCGCCACCCGCGAGACTGAGTGGGACGTCGTTGTGGATCTTTACTTCTACCGCGACCCGGAGGCTGAAGAGAACAAGGAAATCGAGGAGGCCAAGGTCCCCGGTGCTGATGAGGTCGGTGCTGCTGCTATTGAGAGTGGATTGGTTGGTGACAGCTGGGAAGCTCAAGCCGCTCCCGCCTTTGTTGCTACTAGTGCCGCTGCGCCTGCCGCCGCTGCCCCCGGCTGGGAGGCTGAGGCTGGTGGTGACTGGGCCGCCAGCTCTGCCCCTGCTGCTGAGACCTGGGCTACCGAAGCTGCTGCTGTTCCGGATCCGGCTGTCAAGTGGTAGATGTGGAACTCGTTTGTTTTGATTCGCAAACCCGTGGGAGTTAATTGAGGGAAGGGCACATTTTTTTTCCGGTTTTTTTTTACCCTGCGAACAGAGGGAAAGGAATAAAGATGCATGAGATTCCGAAAATATCCCATTCCATTAGTCACTCTCAATCGTGCGCTTCAAAAAAAGAAATCCCCTATCCCTTTTTACTCCTCTTTTGTCTCGCTTGCTCTATTCCGTACCTCATCGACACAATCGGTGGAAAGAAAGAAAAGGGTTTTGAATCGGACAGAAACTGTTACACCCTCCTTATGCATGGTTTCGGTTCTGATTGCAGCCTTTCGCACAATTATCGTCTGGGAGAATTTGAGGGAGTGTTTGTTTTATTAAATAAAAAACGCATAGAAAAGAACGGAAAGGCACAGTGGAACAAAACATTGACTGGCACTTATGAGGGAAAGATATTCAAATTTCATGGGCATTATTTATTTTTTAAATGTCGAAATTTGGGGGAAAGCCCTGTGCTGTCAAGAAAAAAGGGACGTTACTTAATCGTTGTCCCGACCTTTGCTTTCCTTTCCTTTTTTTTTCTTTCTCACTCTTGTTCCCCAAATCACGTACACGGTTTTTTTACTTTTCAATTTTTCAATTGTTTTCTGGCTGTTAACTACGAAATACCTTATGAAAAACCATTGCATCAAGTTTCTTTCTTCTGTAATGGGCCATATATTGAGCCTTTGTTTGTGCTGTATCTCGTAACAGTGGGGTTTCTACGAAAAAGTAAAAGTAACGAGAAAAAGAAGTAAACAGACGCCAATCACAAGATCATCCCTCAGTGTTAGTTGTAACCGCGATGCGGAGTCGATCAAAAGGTGCTCACAAGCGCCTTGAATCTCACCTTTCGACCCATTTCCTTCATGGCTTCCAAAAAGGCGTTGCTCTTCTGCGCCACGACTTCATCACTAATAATCTTCTGTGAGGGAACCTGAGAAAGGATGCTTTCGATCCTCATTTACTTCGCTAATTTAAAATATCTGGTTATTACAGTACATGCATAGTAGTGCACCAACCATTACACCCAGAATACCAAGATCTAGGCAGTTCTACGGAGTATTTACGTACCTTCCAGTGCCAAAGAGACTTTGGCTTTCACCTCCTCAAAAGTTTTGCAGCACTCAACGAGAGCAATTCCCAAATAGTCAACCGGCTTTGAGTAATGCCACCCACAACCTACTAGCGGGTCGAGAAGCCTAACTTTTCTGAGATAGGCGAGAACCTCAGATTTCCTATCTTTCTGCTCGGGGCTTCCTCTCCAATTTTCGACAGCGAACTCCTTGCTGCTGGGCATGGTAACTCCCATTACCCCGATATATTCGTCGACCTCCTCGAGCTCGCCTAGACGATAGAGCACAGCATCTAATAACTCCTGCGTCTCTTTGTTATCTGGTTTTTTTTGGCCCTTTAAGGAGCGATGTAAATTGCAATGAAGGGAGACATTTCCGCTGAAGCCGTCGCCCTGGATTGGAGGAGAGGTACTCGGTTGCGCGATACTGTAATTCACGGCCCATTGATGTTTTTCTACGAGATACAGCGCCACCCTGGTTGCTGTGATCTCCAAGCTGGACGCCACTAGGTGGTAGTGACCTGAGCGATTCCCAAGCTTCTTTGAAACGAACCAAAGGGAATCCAGTGCCCTTTTTAAAGTGAGCCTCCCATTCGTCGTCCTGGGCCGAAAAATTAATGCATTGCTCTTCTGCCATGGAATGGATTTTCGATACTGTTTCGAAGATCCTGAGCGCAAGTCCCATATAAGCTGGGTGCGTAAGAATAGCTCCTGTTGCATCTCCCTCCTCGTCTATGGTTATAACGGACTGCGCAATTGCTGAAGCAATACTACTTCCACATGCCCTTCCTGCGCTGCGACTGAATGACCAAGACCGAGTCTGCTCATCGATCCCGGCACCTGTTACCCCTGTCAAGTTGAGAAATGTTGCCTGGTTGGTATTAGGCTGCACAAGCCAGTTCCCAGAGTAACAAGCTGTTGTGAACAACGTTACCTTGACCCTTCGGGGGAGGGCACGTTTGAATTGCTCCATCGTCAAGCGAGGAATGTCTTGAGATTTTTTGCATTCGCCGCCAATGTACACTCCATGAGTGGAGAGATCCCCGTGGCCAAAGACAAACACAATCAACTGCTCATCGTTTCGGGCCGCTAGAATGACTTGTTCGTGAACATCGATAAAAGCCGATCAAGGAGGATGGTGCGCGGCATTACTCGCAGGTTTCTGGGTTGTTGGATATTCCTCAATATCTGTTCATCTAGAACAACTTTTCGTTCTTTGCGAGGGTCGCCGTGGGCATATTCGCCATACTTCATCACCAGATCCTTGGGTTCCTCTGTGGTGAGCCAGACCTGCGCTTCTGTCTTTCTCTATCAGCCACCAGTCGATATGTTGATGGGTTCCGGAAACTTATGCGTAGGAGACAAAAGGTGATAGAATAGATAGAAATCGCTGAAGAACCACCCATCCTCGTTTTGTGCAGCTCCATTCTCGTAATCCGTAACACCGCAGACCGCGACGACTCGACTTTTCGCTGACACATCTGGAGGGCATGATGTTCTGAATTCCATATTGGCTAGCGCTTCCTTTCTCCCCTGAACACGATCCACCGGCATAAACCGAATGCTCAAAGCGTTCCGATGGGATGTGGTGATGTATGAACGAAACCAAACGCGGAAAACCAATGGCAGCAAAATGGTAGGATCTCTTTTTTAATAATGAGGGAGAATATAAAATGCTATCATCTACACCATTCAGAGCCTGTGATAAAGTTTCTGACTCATGGCCATTCACTTCTGGCTCTTTATAATTAAATCTCCTGGCATTTAAAGGCTAATATCTGAGGTACGGCAGAAATGTTCAACGGTCTTACTGAAAGCATAGTAAATGACGTGAAGACCAGCTCGAATAACGTTACTCTAAATTACTTCTGAATATTCCAAGGTTCTATGTATCATAGATACCTTATCTAGATTAGAGTTAGGGCCACTAGATTTAGTTAGAAGAGCCATAACTTACCAGATTATATACCAATTGATAACTCTAAGGTTTTTTTTATTTTTATTTTTAAAGCAGTAGTTTCCTGTACAACCCGGAAGGCAAAGGATCAATGCGAACAAACGTGGGGCAAATTATTTCAGACATATCTTATAGTTAGTTATAGCATGGTGAGCGTGTTTATATATAAAATTATATTATATTCTGAAGATCGCCAAATTCATAAATTACCATGTATATATTTTTCAGTTGCTTTTATTTTGGAAGCATGGGGTGGAAACAGGTGGTGGAGATATTTAGTAAATAAATAGGTGTTGGACGACTCTTGGTCTCTTCGTTGTCTTCACCTGGACATCCACCGTAGATCTCTAATCCTAAATATCCACTCTAGCAACTGCTTGGTTGACGCCTTCACTCACTACGAAAGCAGAAAGCTATATAGAGGTATATCTTTGATATTGCGACACCAGTCGTACTGTTCATCCACTCCCTTGACCCCCTACGCGAGCATTGCAGCTCCATACGACGTTTTCCGTAACCCTATATAGACGACGAAAGATTCTATTTCAAAAACACAAGTCCTATATTCTTGGTTGAGAATGACCAACCTCCCAGGCTATGCAAATGAGTGGCTAGAGCAAAGCCGCCAGAGAGCAGAGGACCTCCACAAGGAACTCCCCCAAGAAAGGGAGAAACCAACTGCTTCATTCCTTTCGAGCTTGACCCAGTGTTACCTAAACCCACCAGAGAACCAGCGCCATTATCGACCACACATTATTCTCGTCTCCCAAGTTGTGAAACCAGATTCCTTTCACTGCTTCCTCCATCTCCCGCGAGAATTGCGTGATATTATTTACTTCTATGCCCTCCGCCCACCAACAAACAAAGAATTGATCGTGAAGACGACAATTGAAAGCAGGTTTTATAATCGGATCTGGGGAAATGAAATACCGCTTGCTCCCCTGGGGTACGGAAACCCAGACTCATGGTCTGGCAGGGAGGAGATGGGTTCCTTGTTAAGAGTCAGCCGCCAAGTCTATAGCGAAGCTTCTGAAGTTATGTTTTCCGATTTCCGATTTTCCATCCATGCCAGAGTCCTCCGGATACCTGGATGTAACTTCATAAATAAGTTGCGGGAAACCGTGTCATACAAAATTCACAAACTCGGAGTGAAATTGGAAGTCTTCTGGCATTCAAATGGGATTCCGGTCTTGGATCTCTACTGTTACGAGAACTTAAGTATATTTCCCGCAGTACGAAGCGTCGACTTCCATTTTACATTTAACGGCAGCGAATCTCATTTCCGCAAAGCTTATGGACCCGTATGGCCGATCGAGCGCATTGCGCCCATGTTGGAGGTGTTTGGTCATGTCCAAATATCGTTTAGCTGGTCGTCTGACCTGTCAGTCCATCCTAAGCGCGTTAAGAAAGCATGCAAGACTATTCAATCAATGATTGATAAATTCGGTAGGCTAGAAAAGGCCCTCTTTCTATTTATTGGAACCTTCGTGATAATGTCCGTGTAATTTTGCTGACAATTGAGCCGGGTATGGTTGATAGAGACAGAAAAGAAACCGCCCTCTGTCTGAATACCAACATCCACTAGCTGTTAAATGCATCTGGAAAATGGATCTGCCGGTCTACACGATCACGGTTTGGCGTGTTTAAATGATATTGTTACTCCTCCGGCTGAAAATCGGTCTACCGAAACCCAGACTGACTACATGAACTTGACGAATATATATCTTCTCTCCGTTCCCGGTACCGTCGCCTGGGCAGTGATTACTCCTGGGACTGGACTTTGGTGGTTAACTGATGGATATAAACTCCGAACTTATTACAAGTAGTTAAATGGGGTGAACTCTAGAATTCTAAGTCCTGATGGATAAACTTCACAGTCGCAGGTTCCAACGGCCAAGTGTCAACGATTTTCTCCAATCACCATCCCGCCACAGGAGAGCAAAAGCAGCCGCGTACTCCCAATATGCCGGATACCAACCGGTCGTCTCCCAATCGACGACTACAGCAATATAGCATTTCATGCTGCCTAACTCAGAGTCTGCCGTTTGTTCCTGAACGATTATGTTCTGCTGATGCAAGCCAGAATGCGTAAAAAGGCTCCCATACCCCTTGAGCACAGTGGGCACATATCGAGCGAAGAGGTCTGAAATACATGCTTGTTCCGGGTGCAGGCTATCCGCCCAAAAAAGCCGAGACCGCTCTGTGATTGCCAAGTCAAAGTCCTCTTCCTTCCCGAAGTGGCCCCGTGATAGCTGTAGTATTATCCAGAGACCAAAAATAGCAATATGGTACTGGTTGTCTCTCTCAACACTTCCATAAAAAAGTTGCGTGATGCAAGTGATGGCATCTCATCAAATATATTTTGAAGCTGCTTTATCATTGATTCCTTTTCAGCCTTGGCAAGTGAGGGCCAGAGCGTGTCCAGCCGCCATAGCGCAGATCGCAAATTGTAGGAAGTGCTGTGATTTTCTCAATTTCATCATTGCTAGGCAGCGGATCTAGCAAATGAATGGCTTCCTTGTAGAATGGTAAAAATGGATATGACCATCGCGAAAGGAAACGGTCATTATGAGAGAGGAAGATTGGTTCTTGCTTCTAAATATATATATATTTAAGAAGCAGAACTATATCATCTATATACTGCATATTTTCTTATGACCATGGCTTAGATTGATAGTTTCCCAGGAGAAGTAGATTTCTTATGCTGAGATTTGATTGTTGATAGTTTAAAACTAAATATTGGAAACATTTGTATGAAATGTTTCAAATAATATTTTTCTGGGCCATAACAAGTTTAAAATGAAGTTCCTCTGTGCATATTGTTCCTTATCGCGTTTCCCGTCTGACGGATAAGGTCACGTGAAGTTAGGTACACTAGGGTACTTTAAACAGGAATTAATTGGATGAAGTCCCCGTAATTTAAAAGTCTGTGTATATAAATACCCATCCCGTGTTTTTGAGTCACAGCTCCAAAAGAGATGGAAAAAATATATCTACATATATATATAGGTAACCATCAAAGAAAACAAAAAGAGTCCGAGAGAGCTGTAGAGAATATCAAATGAAACCAGCTCCTCATCTCTGAGGGTATGAAACCCACGTTCCAGAAGATCTGCCGCTTCGGACGTTACCCCCCAGGTAATGCCATCCTAAGACTAATCTACTTCCGACCATCGTGTTGGAGCCCAATTCTTACGACGAAAAGCCCATTCTCATCCTCTGCTTTTGCCGCCTCCTCCACCCCCAATTCTGCAAATATGGCCATTCCCGACAAGTCCGTCGCAGCAGCGGTCACCACATCCCCCCCCGAAAAACAACCCGACTACTCCACCTGGAGCCAATCAAGCCTCATATCCCGCATCGCTGAGCTAGAACGCCAGCTAAATTCCCATAACAACAGCACCAACGACAGCACAGATGCAGCCAGAGGGCGCAACCGGCCTGCAGAAAACCCCGCAGCTTCCCGTCCTGCGTCCTCCTCCTCGTCGTCGTCCTCCCGCCGCCGCACCAAGAAAGCCCGCGACATCGACCCATCAAAATACAACACGCGCTTCATCGCGCTGAAATTCGCCTATCTGGGTCAGAGATATAATGGTTACGAGCATGCTAATGGCAATTTTACGCCTTTGCCGACAATTGAGGAAGAGTTGTGGAAGGCGCTGAGGAAAGCGCGGTTGATATTTCCGCAGGCGGTGGAGGGGGATGTTGAAAGGGTTGCTGGGGGAGAAGAAAGATCGTATCAGATTGATTGGACGGGTTGTCAGTATTCGAAGTGCGGGAGGACGGATAGAGGGGTTAGTGCGTTCGGGCAGGTGGTTGGGATTAGAGTGCGGAGTGCGCGGCCGAAAAAAAAGGTTGAGGAAGAAAGTAACGGTATTGCTGCTGTTACTGGTGCTGGTGATATAGTAACTACTGCGGAGTTTTCCGCTGGTACCCCTACTAATGTCTACGATGGCGGGGTGGAAAATCCTCTCGGTGGACTATCATTGCCTGGTTCAGAAGAATCTGAGGCCGACGATGGTTGGGATGACATTGCAGATGAGCTGCCTTATATAACTATCTTGAACAAAGTGTTACCAGAAGATATTCGCGTGCTAGCATGGTGTCCGAACCCGCCACCGGATTTCGATGCCAGATTCTCTTGCCGCGAACGCCGGTATCGATATTTCTTTACACAGCCGGCTTTTTCTCCAACGCCCGGTCCACTGGGCTTCCTGAAACGTGGAAGGGAGGAACAAGGTCTAGAGCGGGGTAGTAGTACACCGCTGAATCCACAGCTTAGAGAAGGATGGTTGGATGTCGAGGCGATGCGTGAAGGCGCGAAATATCTTATCGGAACCCACGACTTCCGAAATTTCTGCAAAGTGGACCCGAGCAAACAGATTACGAACCACGTGCGTCATATCTATCATGCCGATATCGAGCTGCTCGACCCTAAAAGCAAGCCCTTGTCATATTTGAGACAACCCGAATTCCGCGCCTTTGAAACTGAAAATGGCGAACCGGCGACAAGTGAGTCGATAGGTGACTTATCATCATCGTCATCGTCCAATATTAAAATATACACCATTACGATTCACGGGTCTGCTTTCCTCTGGCATCAGGTTCGACATCTAGCCTCGATACTCTTCCTGGTAGGTCAGGGGCTCGAGCCACCGTCGATCATACCAGAGCTGCTGGACGTGGAGAAGAACCCCCGACGGCCCACGTATGAGATCGCTTCTGACGCACCGCTCGTACTCTGGGACTGCATATTCCCTGATGAAAATAGTGGAAGTAGGGAAGATGCGATGAATTGGGTCTACGCAGGCGATTCACGGACATCGAAGGTTGGCAAAGGAGATAACAACAAGTTCGGTATTGGTAGCACGGTTGATAACCTCTGGAATGTTTGGAGACAGCGGAAGATAGATGAGATATTGGCGGGTGAACTTCTCGATCTTGCGGTGAGCCAGGGGGACAGAAGCGCACTTGCTCGGGGCGGGTTCAAGAATTTAACTCCAGACCTGGAAAACAGAAGTCAGAAAGTGTTTTATGGAGGTAATGAAGGGAAATTTGGTGGGAAATATGTGCCGCTGATGCAGCGGCGCAGATTGGACCCAGTGGAGGTGATCAATGCGAGGTACACGAAAAGGCCGGGGAAGAAAGCTGTTGCTAATGGCGAAAATGGGAATATATCTAATAGCGAGTCCTAGGGTAGCGTCCACTCACATTTCATTCCCCCTTAGATTAATCTTCTTTTTGGATTTGGTATCCCTCTATCAGGATTGAGTTGCTACGCGTGAACAAACGGTTGAGGAAAACGTTGAATGGGTGGGAGCGAGGCAGGCATTAATTTGGTTCGTAAAGGCATTTACGGGCGCCTTTCCAGACGTCTTCAAGAATCGAGCGTCGGGGCAATAGATTCTGTTGATCGCTAGCATTAGACGGAGCTTCCCAAATGGACAGGCAAGAGGAAGGCAGATGTTTATGATCACCTACTGGGAAAACCACAACTACATTTGGCTCCCCTTCCACAATGATGGCAAGATAGAACTTCACCTGGAAGCCCTTGAAGGCCTCATGGATCACAATATCTTGAATCTGTGTGGTAGGAATAAATCGAGTTGAGGCGGTTGAGAAGTAAGTTGCGGACGAAGTTGAAGTTTGGACTCCGAGTCCGCGGATGACAAGCAGCGATTCCTCTTTTCCATCACAATGAAAATCAGTCATTGATCATTATACGTGTAAAACATCCAGAGGAAATATATATATATAGAAAGAGTAACTTCGTTTCCATGCCATAGGCTATGTAAAATATAGTAGGAGAAGGGGAAAAGAAAGAAGAAAAAACCAACCAGTATACCCCTTGCGAAAAATGATATACACAAGCACCGCGCTCACAGGACAGACAAGCTGCCAATCCTGCCTATCAGCAATGCGACAAGCTAGCGCTCCAATGGTACTCGACCACACAGCATCCCAGGGTATGATTCCATCATCGAGTGTTAATATGTAATCGCGAATCAAAGCTCCGTTGACGAGCAGTACGAATGCGAAAAGGAGAATGTGGAGTAGAATCTCGATGGAGAAGAGCGCCTTTGAGGTTATTGTGGAGCGGACAGAGGCATTGGAGACGGTGAAGAGGGCCGTTGTTGGCGAGGGACGCTGGATGGATAGGCGAGCGGGCATCGAGGAGGTTTAAGGGGTGAGGTGTGTCTGTTTCTTGGAGATGTGTACCTAGGTAGACAGATGTGTATCCATCCGCGCGTTTGGTGTTTTTGCGCGAAGATTATCACGTGATATTGGACATGTCCCGAGCAGGGCTTCAATCCAGTACTGGCGGTTCTTTTCAACTACTCAACTTACTGGTGAAAAGACCAAACTGGTTTTACGTCTTGCTGATATCTAGGCGTGTTAATAAGGCGGTTATTTATGTTTGCAAGATTCTCCACTTCTACAACTGCAGAACCCAGGCTTGAGCATTACAACCCACCGCTATTCTCCCCTTGATAGCCCTTTTCGACCGTCTTTCGCGATTTATCGTTTATTCTTCTAGATATATTGCACCCAAAATCCCAATATACGGTATGCCCCGTCCACATTCGAGATCGCCGTCACCACGGCGGGAAGATAGGAGGCGAAGCAGATCCCCGCGACGAAGACACGACGAAGACAGAGACCAAGATAGGCCCAGACGTCGCGAAGGCGGATTTCGTTGGAAAGAGAAACGTGGCACAGATGATAACAGGCGGGGAGACGAAGAGAGGGGCTTGGAACGTGGATACAGAGAAATAGAAAAGGGAAAGGAAAAGGAAAGAGAGCGCGCCCGATCACCTACCCGAGACCGTAGAGGGGATAGATATAGAGATATCGACCCTGACAGGAACAGGAGAAGACAGGACGATACATATAATGACAATAATGATGGCAGGGACCGAGCGCCTGCTACAGCACCAGCGACTACAGACGACAGACGCGAGGAACAGGATAGGAAGGAAAAGAAAAAAGAGAAAAGGGAGAAGGATAAGAAGGCTGCAGCCGTTGCAGCGCCGACGGAACCTATGATAATTGTCAATGTGAATGACAGATTGGGCACGAAAGCAGCTATTCCGTGCCTTGCGTCAGATCCAATCCGTAAGCCTCGTTCCCCCATTTGCTATTCGGATTGGTCGTGGGCTGAGGTGGGGGGTGAGCTGGTGGAGGGGGGATGCTGGTCGACGCCCGATATGATCGACCTTTTCTTTTTCTTTTTCTCGCTTTTTTTCTTACTAACAATTTTCTTTTTACACATATAGGACTATTTAAAGCTCAGGTTGCCGCACGCATCGGACGAGAACCGCATGAAATCCTCCTCAAACGACAAGGCGAAAGACCGTTCAAGGACCAGCTTACTTTGGAGGACTACGGGGTGGGCAATGGGGTGCAGCTTGACTTGTAGGTTTCTGTCTTAGTTTTTATCTTGATTTTGTCCCACAACCACGTGGGATGGATGCGGTATCTTGACTTTGACGACGTATAACTGACATGTTTGGTAATAATAGGGAAGTGGACACAGGCGACTAGCAATGATTCTGATGATTGCGTTCTGTTCTGTGCAGCGGCAGGCTTTTGTATATTAGACTAGCCTCTTTGGTTTGTTGGGACTGATCCTGAGGGAACCTTAGGGCGGGGATTCCACCGTCCGAATATGATTTCAGTAACAAAAGCCCGGTCTGAAACTATGATGATTGATTGCTGTTGCTGTTTGACCAGATATTTATGATCCATGTCTGTCCGTTTATCCCGGGTGACACTTAATGTTTTACCAGCTCCCCCTCACCTCCCCATGTGTCATGTTCCAATGTATCTACCCGGGGGGAGGATATCTGCCTATGGACATGCCTACATAGGCTATAGGTAGCTTGATACCAAGCGGATAAAAGCCAGAGGGGCAAATATACAACCGTTCAGGCAAATATGATCATGCTCTATTGAAAACGGGGAATTCTACCTACCTAGGCATCATCCGTCCGTCTCTTCCTCTTGCCGAGGGTTTGCTCTGGATAGTACAGCGGAGCACTAGAGTATGATGATCTATTCCTCTGTGTATAATGATCCATATCATTCCTCTTGTGTATGTTTCTTTCTTCCGCTCTTTTCCTAAGTGCGGGGGAAACCGCTGTTCTGCTTACCTCAGCCCGGCCGCTGCGGGGGCCGCCTCCGATCCCGTGACCTTTCTTTTTGCCGACCAAACTTTGAATTTTTTTTTGGTTAATTTTCTTTTTGACTTTTTATTTGGGATTTTTCTTTGCTTTTGGGAGTCAGTCATTGACTGATTGAACGCACGCAGCAGCAACCTTATCTCCAGCAAGTCTCCGTGGTTCAAGTTGGAGCAGGAAATCCCACCCAGCCAATCGATTTGGGTTGATTTTTCTTTAATTTCTCCCCGACTTCTCGACATCTCTCTCTCCTCTCCTCATAACTCGCTCCTCGCCAATGTGCTAAGCTTCTCATCATGTCCGCTCATCCCTCTTCCGCATCCTGTCTATTATGAAATAGTTGGTCCTGCTCGCCTCTTAGCCCTTGCTCGTCCCGAAGGTTGACCCCTCCCCCATTATCGGCTAGCAGAAAAATATCGCCCTTCACTTCAAGCTGTTGTTCTCGTTTCTTATATAAACAACCATTTTTCCTCCTACCCGCCCGCCCTAGCTTCTTTCGTCCTCATAATTAACCCTATATCCGATTTTACTCCTTCTGTCGAAGGTTAACCCAAAATCCTGGCATCCAACATGGTTAGGAATATTATTGTTCTGGGGGGCTCGTCCCATCCACACCTTAATAAGACCATATGTGAGCACCTCGGCCTTCCGATGGCCAACGTGCTGCTGTCGAAATTCTCTGTTGGCGAAACTCGAGTCGAAATCAACGAGTCTGTACGTGGCAAGGATGTGTATATTATTCAGTCTGGGGGAGGCAAGGTGAACGACCACTTGATGGAGCTCCTAGTCATCATTTCCGCTTGCAAAACCGCTTCCGCAAAAAGAGTCACCGCCGTTCTGCCTCTGTTCCCTTACTCCCGTCAGAGCGATATCCCTTACAACAAGACTGGTGCTCCCCTTGTAAAGTCTTCCGTCTCCAAATCCGATACCGCTGCTAATTACACTTTCGAGAGCACGCCACCAACCCCACATGCTGGAAAATTGGAAAGCGTTGGCCTAGTAAACGGCATCGATGGTTTACAAAAGGGACTCACCCAGGTGCAAATTGAACAGCATGAAATGTCTTCCAGCGGCAGTCCTCAGAAGGCTCGGTTTGGCCATTACGCCAATGGCCCGCTAAAACGCAGCGACACCACAGACTCCACCAAGTCGGATACGAGTAATCGAAATCGAAATTCTGCCGTTGCACCTCCTAACAATGGCGTTGCAATCAACGATGATACAGTGAGCGTGGCGTCGAATTCGTCTAAAATGAGCACTTTTCACCCACGCCCCGGATACCGACAATGGGTTGCGCAGGCAGGTACCCTCGTAGCGGATCTCCTCACGTGTGCTGGCGCGGATCACATTATCACTATGGATTTGCATGATCCCCAATATCAGGGGTTCTTTGATATACCCGTTGATAACCTCTACGGTCGACCGTTGTTAAAGAAATACATCACGGAGAATATCCCAAATTACCGGACAAGCATTATCGTCAGCCCCGATGCTGGAGGAGCTAAACGGGCCACTGCAATCGCTGATTCGCTTGGGATGGACTTTGCGTTGATTCACAAGGTATGTCAATATATATTATCATAGCATTTCTGTTTCTCTTCGTCTTCCTTCCCTTTTTGGGAGACTGTTTTTGATCAAAACTAACGTTCCATCGCTCCTCTCTCTTTATTCTGAAATGAAAAGGAACGTCGCCCAACCAAAATTACAGACCGTCAAAACGCAACCATGATGCTGGTGGGTGATGTCAAGGGTCGAACAGCCATCTTGATTGACGATCTTGCCGATACTTCCAATACCATTACACGGGCCGCAAAACTCCTAAAGAAGGAAGGCGCCTCGCGGGTATATGCACTTGTCACACATGGAATCCTCAGCGGAGACGCTATTGAGCGAATCAACGCCAGCGCGCTGGACAAAGTGGTCGTCACAAACACCGTGGCGCAAGACGAACACAAAGCCCGCTGCCCAAAACTGGAAGTCCTAGAGGTTGGCCATGTATTTGCTGAGGTACGTTCTGGATTTAATGTTTATTTTTGAAGTAGTCCCTCTTAATTGCCCCCCCCCCCCCCCCCCCAATTTCTTAGCAATGCATTTTAACAGGACCCTTTTTTCTCTTTTGCTATAGGCTATACGTCGTGTCCACCATGGGGAAAGTATCAGTGTACTCTTCCAATACGACTGACCAACTACTCATGTCTTCCTCTTCTTTTGGGGTGTCATTCTCCTACATTTGCTTCCACGATTTCTACTCCCAACCAGGAAAAAGAAACTATATTTCTTTTTATTTCCCCCTGCACATATCAGCATGAAATAATTATTCATTTATTGCAATAATAGAGTCTAAAAGAACAAAAACAAGCCCAAAGCCCAAAAACCTAAAAGAAAAAAACCTCAAAAAGCCCACCCTGTGTTTTCAAACCCTGATTGCGCCAAAACTAGGGAGAGATGGAAAGCTATTGTCAGGCCAATTTCATCACGGAAATATATCAAACTAGTATCCCGGCCCTTTCCTCAAATGGATCACAGCACTGGGGATTGATTGATTGATTGATTGATTGATTGATTGACTGACTGACTGACTGACTGACTGATTGGTTGATTGATGAGGATGCACATATTTCTTCTGACTGCAAAAACCAACTAAAATTTACTGCGCTTTTTTTTCTTTTCCTCATCTTCCTTAATTTTCCCCCGCCTTTCCGTCTTACCTATATTTGCCTATATTTGCCTATATTACCACAGTTCATATTAATAGAGTGGGGAGGTAGTGTGTGGTTTGAAATTCCTCATGCCAAGTGCTGGTTATCGGGGTTTGCATCGCCTTTCCCGTTCTGATCGTTCGTTCCAAGGTTCGGTTTTTCTATTTTTTCTATTTTATATATATCTGTTGTGGACCGACCTGAACTTCTTTCTTATTTCCTTTTTATTGTTACTTTTTATATCTATTGTTCCACACTCATTCTTTTTCGGATCTTTCGGATCTCAACTATTCGTATTTCGAGACACAACCAAAACATGCTCTGAGGATTCTTCTTTTGCTTTTCATACATCCTCTGTCACGATCTCTGTGGATGTTCCTGTCTAGTACTCGCCCTCGGATTTTCTCCATTACTTTCGTAAGCTTGTGCTCAACGGCTACATTGGCAAAGCCAAAATGTTTGACGGCTGGCGAAGGGTGGGGGTGGGGCGAGCATCAACATAACATTCCCGAATTGGTAAGTCTAGAACACATCAAGCACCAAACTAAATCAGATGAAGGGCTACAAAATGATCTCATAGCAAGCTTAATATTTGACACTGCATTGAATTATACGCTATTAATAGTTAGCAGTTATACTAGAAGCACTGAGTTCATTTTTTCTCTTGTTTTACAGAATGTCAATCAGCTTGTGAATTTCTTTCTTGTAACTAAAAGAAATAATCTTGAAGATAAGTATGTAAAGGAATTCAAAATTCAAAAGAGGAAGAAGGGTGGGAAGGAAAAGAAGAGAAAAACTTGAGGGAATTCTGCCATTTAATTCTACCTGAAGATATTCTATTGATCTGAAAGTTGATCTATTTTACAAAGTATTCAAGAGAAGAATGTGTGATATAATGCATGATAATTGAATTGTATGAATGATATCTTCTGCGATAGCATGGAACAGCACATTTGGTTTTGTTCACTTGTTCACTTGAGAACAAGCTGAGTATGCTATTCGTTTTTGACAAACGATAAAGACGCCGACAATAATTCAGTTCTATACTTAATTTTGGCTTTTTGAAAAAAAAAAAAAACATGGAAGGCCATAATACATCTAAATGGTAGCTAATAACAATGTGACAAATAGGTAGTAAGAAACAGTAATCAGATCAAAATCAAAAAAAAAAAAAAAAAAATCAAGCCCAATAACAAAGATTATTACAGCTCATCGCGCACTTTCTTCGTCTCCTCCTTCTCCTTCGCCTTCTCCTTCTGTGTCTCCTTTTGCTTCTCCTGCCTCTCCTTCCCATTCTTCTGCTTCGACTTCCCATTACCGCCTCCACCACTGCCACCACCAGGACGAGTCATCTTGGCCATAATTTTATTCAGCGCCCGTTCTAACTCCCGTAGCTTTGCATCTATGTCCGCCGTAGTCAAAACGGGATCTTCGGACTCGCTTAGCTTTTCTTGAAGCGAAAGCTGTTTCTCGAACCATGAGGTTATGGAGTCGTAGGTGCTTGAGAGGGAGGAGACGTCGGCCGCTGTATAGATGGAGAATGGGGTGGGTTTGGAAGAGGGGGTGGAGGTTGTTGTTATAGTAGATGTAGAGGTGGACTCGTCCTCGAGAGAGGCGAAATCATCAGAGGCAGATGGGGTGGGTGGCTCATTGGATGGCGTGGAGGCTGTTGATGAAGCAGATTCCGAGGAGGAGCGGATACTCTCCTCAGCTTGTACCTGCTTTTGAATAATATCCACGAACATCTTTGCGTTTTGAAGGTTTTGTTTTAGAGTGTCTATTTTCGAGGGAAGGAGGGAGCGCTCTTTCTTCCGGTTCAGGGCGGGATCGACATATTCCTTCAATCCATCTAGTTTTGCCTTGATGACCTTGGTGGTCGCGTCTGCACCATCTCCATATAGCCACTCGCTTGCTTCTGAGAGGGTTTCCTGCAGCTTGGCAAGGGCGTCTGCGGGTATCACTTTTAGGAATGTATCATCATTGACGAGTTCCTGTGTTCGGTAAATGAATGCTTCTAGGTTATTGAACATCTCTTCACGCTGAAAGCGGGCAAGGTCTGAGGCGTCAAAAGCGGCGAGACGACTCTTTATACGCGCTAGATCGGCCTCTGAGGGTGGCGGGATGCCCAGGACGGACGTCGTGAATGCGATTGGTATGGCTTCAGTTTTAACTTTCATGGCTTTGGATGATTTGGTTGCTGACTCCGCAGCCGAACTTGGAGATGCAGATTCACTGGCAGAGGAAGAAGTTGTAGTGGTGGGTGCGGAAGTAGTCGCTGAGGATTCAGAATCCACGGTGATAGACTCCTTGGGCGGACCATCTTGAAGTGGCTGTTGATCAGTCTTCTTGGAGCCCAAGCCAAAGAAACCTTTCACATCTTCAACCACACCTTTTTTCTCCTCGCTTACATACTCACAGCTCACAAAGCCAGAGACAAGTTCAGGAATGCCATCAAGGGGCCTAAGCTGGATAGAGAGCTTGGTAGTTATATTTGCGGGTACACAGCCGAATTTATTTTTCAGAGTGGCCACAGATTGAGCCAAGTTCGTGGTTCGGATGCCTACAAGAGGCGCTTCGACCAATTTGCCATCCTGGGTAAACTGCTGATACAAACTGAAGTCAAAGTCGTCCAGGTTCTTCATTGTCACCTGTTTTTGAGCCCCAATTTCTGAGTAAGGTGTGAATAGTTTTTGGCGCCTTTCCGTGCCTCCGGACTTCCATTTCATTCCCACGGCGAAGCCGGGAGTATCTCCTGCTCTGATATCTTTGACTCGGAAAGATCGGCTAAGGGCTGCGCCTTTGAAAGTTGCGCCAAAAACGGCGGCTTCATCGGCGTTTACATTGCTTCTTAGCTTGCTGGATCCTTTGCAGGCCGATTCAAGTTCTTTCTGTACAAATGGCGTCCTAATAGCTCCTCCGTGAAGAATGATAGAATCCACATCTTTCAAGGCGAGATTTGCCGACGCTAAAGCCTCAGTCAAAGGTACTGAGACACGCGCGGCATGAGCCTTGGCGAGATTTTCGAATTGAGACCGCGTAATTTGATATTTGAAATTAACATCATCATGATATAGGCCTTCAAATGATGCTGCAGTGTCCGAATTGGCGCTCAATATATGCCTGACTCTTTCTGCCTCTTTCCAAAGTTTTGCCATTGTCCGTCCATGGGCTTTGAGCTGCTCTGGTGTGGCACCATTCTTCAATTTTTTAGCGGCAACGAATTTCTCGATCATGTCGTCAACAATGAGTTGATTAAGCGCATCACCACCCAGAGTCTTATCCCAGCCACTGCCCATAACTTGTACTTCTTGAACAGTTTTGTTGAACTTGCCAACATCTTTGACGGACCGACTCTGGAACCGGAGAACAGTCGCAGACGTACAGCCAGCACCCATATCATACACGACATGGTACTCTGGTTGGTTCCCCTCGGATACACTGGGGAAAGTTCGACTCGTAGCATAGTTGACACCAACAGCCAAGCCATCGCTGATCATAGCGATCACATTCAACCCAGCCAATTCTGCCGCTAGTTCAACACTTCGTTTCTCCTCCGCGGTATAATATGGCGGGAACGTGATGACGGCATCTTGGATTTTAGAGCTCCGGCCACCCATCACTTCCGCGTTCGCTTTGACCTGTTTCAACTGCATAGCCAATAACTCCTCCACCATAAACTGTTCCCGACCTTGATCTTCTGCTAGTTTTTTGCTTTTAATCCCAACAGTGCCCCGTCCAGGAATCGCCCCAATATCAAGAGCGGGATACCGGCTCTTGTACATCTCAACGACATTTTTTTGTTTTTCACCGGAGCCCTGGCTTCCAGCTTCAAGTGGAATACCCAGGAGAACTTTCAGATTGGAAAACACATCATCAGGGAATCGAGGGGCAAGCGAAAGGGCATCACCACCATAAAATCGCTCTGGAAAGACGGCATTTTCTTCCCGCGCTGGCTTGAATGCCACAGCGGCAGCTTCTTTTCTCTTGGAATCCTTGGTCAAGACAATTTCGAGGGGTACCCCTGGCTTCACCAGGGCGGTCTTTATGTATTCTGTTCCGAGATCGATTCCTATGATTGCGGAACCGGCCGCGGAAACCTGAGCGGGAAGAGCTGCGAAAAGGAGAAATGCAAGGAGGGAGGAGATAAAGTATAACGAGACGATTCGCCCTGAGGCAGGTCGTCGTCGGCCCGGAGGAGCCATTCTGAGATAGCCGGACTGTATAGCTGTATCCGTTCAGTTAGTGGGAGCTTTGCGAAAACACATGATTTTGGGGTTCCAAATAAATAGCTAGGTACCTATATATTGACACCAATTGGACCGATTCTATCTGTACGAGAGAAAGAAAATGTAAAAGAGGAGAACACAAAGAGGAAACTTAATAACTGGCAAACCCCCCTCCTAAATAATTATTGTGAAATACATCCGGCAGAGTATGTGATGGGTTTGAAATTGAGAAATTATGAATGAAGTGAGGCGAATGGGGAGCTTAAAGAAGACCTAGGGAAAGGTGATAACACGTAACCATGGAAATGTTGAATAATATAAAAGACGGGAAGATGGACAGGAGAAGAGGACACGTTATTTAATAACAGAAGCCTAAGCCGCAGGAATGTTATTGTTCCATGATATTAACTCGGCGTTGAAGCTGTTCATCTTTGAACGATTTATTAAGGACACTTTGGCCGTTGGGGGAGTGCAAACATGCCGCATCTGGCATGTTTGCTTTGTGGTCGAATTCAGTTTGTCTTGTTTGCATCTAGGTTGGCCTATAGTGATTACGTGATCCCGACGTCCTCCATCCCTTTTCCATATCTATTACGATATACATATACATCACTGCTTACAATCGCCGAACTTCTGGAAGATCTTTTAAAAAGGTGGTAATTGATATTTCCTTATAAACAATCTAATAGAAAGGTAGCATAAAATATGAACAGTTCTAAATATTCTCTCGTTGGCGATGCCCTTCTAACTTGTAATTTCGGAAATAATTTGGAAGCAACGGAAAGTAAAATATAGTGCTTATAATAATAAAAAAGAAATAATAGAAAATTTTATAATTTTAGCCTATGTTGTCTGCACTCGATATATATATAAGTAAACGATCTCTTCTATGATCGGGATATCATGCATGTTTCCCAGCTACATCTGTCTGCTATATCCACCTTGCCCCCTAAACAAAGAAAATATGAACCGTTGGGGTGTGGGGAAAATCGGTTGTAATGAATATCGCTTAGCAATTCAAGTGGACGGCTGTGAGAGAAGTGTTAGCAATTTGATCAACAATCAGAAACATTGGCCCAATAGCGTACCATTTGCAAATAGCGAAAAGCTGTCAGCGTTATTCAAGGCTTGCTGGGTTGTAAGAGCGATAGCTGCTTCGTGTCCGTAACCAAGGTCATCGGTTCCAGGGCTGAAGACGCCTGGAGTATGAGTGAATTCGTGGATGCTGGTGGTAACTCGATCCTGGCCATGGCACCGAGTGGACAGGTGGCTGAGAGAGTAGTAGCCGGGGCAGTTGGAGATCAGGTTTTGAGAAGGGAGGGCATAGGCCAAGACGTTGGCGCTACAGATGGAATTTGGGTCATCGCAGTAGTAGGTTGTTCGTCCATTGGTCGTGCTGGATGATTCTTGGGCGACGGCATCGAATCGGGCTGCTACGAGATTGCGTATTCTCTGGTCATTGGTTTTGAAGTACTGCGTAAACCTTGGGCCCCCACTCCGTGCAGCAGCGGCTGCGCGGGTCGCAAGAGTTACAGCATCCTGAAGCGCTCGCCTGGTGTTGCTTCCCCTAGTGCCAGTGCAGCCTGTAAGCCGGGCACGTTTTGAGAAGTTGCTCAAAGAAGCGAAATTCTTCGCGGCGGCGGTGCCATCAACATCAAACTCAAGCTCGTTGGATTTGTAGTGAACCACTCCGGAAAGAGTTTCACCATCTGTATCGGTGGTGGAGGCATATCCTTGAGCTCGCAAAACGACAGGGCCGCCTTGGGATAGATCGGTTGTAAAGGCCACATCAAATTCGTCCTCGAATGACTCTCCTGGGGCAAGATGTGTGAAGACATCAGGCGAAAGGCCACTGGTCTTGTGGCGAACCCGGACACCGGCGAAAGGGACCTCGACGCCTACCAAAATAATGTAAATCGTTTACTTCAAGAGAAGGGATCAACCAAGGGAAAGTTTCTTGGGTGGCTATTAATACCTTGGCTATAAACGGATACTTTCTTGATCGGAGAGTTGTCCTTGAAAAAGTTCAAGTTCAAGATGTTGAGGTCCTCGTCTCCATTGTTCGTAACAACAGCCTTGACCACGGTTCCATCGACCTGAGTCAATTTCACGTCCAACTCGGGGATATTAGCGCGTTTGCTGCCGGGTGGAACGACACCAGCAATGGCTGTAGTGGTTAAGGCAGCAACGGCCAAAATGCTTGATAAAGACCGCATATTGTAGGTAAAGAGGCGCACGTGGACTGGTTAAGTGACGGTTGATAAACGAGTGCTGCAAAATATCGATGAAGGAAAATGAAGAGAGACAAAGCGGATGAGGGATGAAGAAGGAAGAGAACTGGACTGACAATGGAGAGGGAAAGGAGCTGAAGATATAGAAAATCCGCGAGTGTGAAGACGATGCCATTTGTTGCTTCAGGCAAGCAGACCCCTCGCTTCCTTCTTTCCTCCCGTGGAAAACCGGCCCCCCCCCCCCCCCCTCTCCCGGATGTAATGTGTGTCGTTCTGAGGAGAAGGTGACATCCTAGAACCTCGAATAGGACCCTTTGGCCGGCTGACTGCTAAAAGGAGAAGTGCCCGATGGAGTGGGTTCGGCATGGTGGATGAAGTGAAAGGCATTGAGTTGTATCGCCCCGCCTCCACTCAATATGGGTTCTAATATGACATGATTCCTGCATATGATAGCCTTCGTTTGCTGGCTGAGGTAAATGTGCAGCTATAGATAGCAGTGGCAGCAGCAATCAGATGGGGACTTCATCAGTCGACTGCAGGACACCTGCATCATCTGAGGCCAACCTTTTCTATCAGCAGATCTTGCACATCCAAATATTGGTACACCTCTCTAATCGCAATGCAGGTGTCAAAATGACTCTGGTTCATGACATGCACGGAAGCTGGAAAATAGTGTAAGGCTGGTTTGTTTGTGCATCCTTAGACAGAAACGCCAGGCAAAATCGGCCCCTTGTCGAGTTTGCGCCACTAAATGCCAAAAATTTGACACGAATCCCTTAGACCCATATGGTCTAATTATCGATTCGGCAAGGGGCAAGCATAAAGCAATAAATAAGCTTTGTCTTTTGAAGCAATGATTCGCCAGATGCCATATGGAGTGCTTTAACGAGTCTTGGCCCGGCGTTTTCCGAGTCAAACGCAGTTGACATGAAACTCCATGAAGTAGCTAGCGGTTGCATAGTTTTCCGCTCCGGCACCGTTGAATCTCTACCCCAAGAAAATGGCCAAGCTGCCTCAGTAAATAAGCTACTGCAGTGCCAGGGGACGGAAAAGAGTAGGGAAAGTGTTGGGGTTCAGGCAGGGCCAAGACAGCGGAGTATAATGTGGGGAAGAACCTTGGAAGTTATGGGTTCAAATCTGGCGGTACTACTATAGAGCGAATTTATCATTGATATCTGAAAGATCCGCATGAATTGCCAATAATGCGGGCTCCTATCATTTCGCAGATACCTGCTCAACACTTCCCTGACGATGTTTCAAGCTTCGAAGATTACCCGTAATGCATACAACGTTAGGCGGCGTCCTAGTACACTAGCTTCACGTGACCCTGAGGTCCACGCCGGTAATTTCCCGATGTGGTGTAAGCCCTAACCCTAAGCTTGGGGAGGTCTGATCCCTTCAAAGGTTCTTTTAGTATGCTTCAGAAGATGTTCCATGAGATCCGTCTGTGATTGCCTCTCTGCCTGAGGCTGCCGACGACAGGGACTGATGTTCTAACCAACTCAAGATCGTCCTCCGCAGACTGATCACCCGCTAAACACCGGAGGTTAAAAGAGCCAAGGAGTGGCCAGCAACTTTGCATTGGCCGCTAGTCCAGGGTGGAATCTGGAAATCATTCATGCAAGTGCAACCACAACGTACAAGTCGAGGAGGCTGGGTGTGCAGTTGTCCTGATTCGCCATTTGAAGGGGGGTCCAACTCCAGATAATTTATTATGCTTTAAACGCTTCACCTGAGAATAATTCACGGGGCCGATGTGACCTAGGTCAACCGAGGCCCGCATGATGAAATCCCGATCCCGAACGCGCAAGAAGAGTTTCTTCACACCTCCCAAACCCTCTAATATTAAACCTGGGTAGATCACGCTTTTGTGTGGGAGAAAAACCGGAATTCCAGCTCAAAACACATAGATCATCCGCATTGAAATGCAGATGTTGACCGTTAAAGAAGGGCGTCACTCAGTCAGTCCTAGTTATTCTTCCGGGGATGGGTGCTGCAGCAGAGCACATGTTGTCACCAAAGCACGGCAAATGACGAAATAGCTCGGAAGCCATGAGATTTTGAGGATTATCCCTTGCCAATAGCATAAATCTTATGATTTGACTTCTTGGGTTCGGTGTTTTGGGTGTTGAGCCCTTGCTCTATATGTCATTTGCCCCAGGCGCAACTAACCTAAATAAGCAATTTCTTTCATATCAAAGTTTTGAGAAAAGATTCATGAAAGGGATCTTGTGTTTCGTTTCGTGTTTTTTCCTATCCGAATCAATCCACTCGGATGGCCGCCCGTGTTTGGTATAGGTGCCCACAGGTTCTTCCCCACACACCCTCCGACTGAAATATTTGCCTCGCGTATCATCCTAATTGAGTCCAGTGAGCATGTCAGTTTGGATGATCACGGAAGCTAGTTGTGTATTATACAACATGACACAAAGCTGTTTCTCGAAACCCCGGAGTTCAAGCTCCATACATCATCACCGGCCCCATCGTACGTTGCATTGGCGCTACTTTAAGGGTAAAACATCATATTAATTCTTTCTCTACAGAAAGCGGGTAGTCTCACCTTCCTCACATCTAAAATTAATTTCACCAAACGTTGCTTTCCTTCTCAGGGCCTCTTGACTTGTTTGCGTATTGTTTTTCCTTCTCATTTAGCATACCTTTGTGTACATGTACATGTACATGTACAATACATCTATAGACAAACCGAAACACCTTGCCCATTTACACTGCTCAGCTTTTCATTCCTTCTCGCCTCAGTCGCCAGAACTCATCTTCGCCTGAGCATCTATCAGTGTACGCTTCTCCAAGTATATATAATGTATGTTGAACATTTTCTTTGCCTGGTAGCTGTTATTTCAATTGGTATACTCCTCGTTTACTTCTGTTCGATTTTGATTAAATCATCAATTCCAGCCAGTTCACCCCCTCCCCAACATCTGTTTCTCTGTGTGACCCAGACCTTCTATTATCCATACGGTATCATTGTTGTCTCAGCCTATTGCGATATCTTGACTGAGACATGAACCATGGAGCAAGCTTTAATTTAACCTCCCAAGTTCTACCTCTTTGTTCTCTCCTAGATGAACTGGCTGGATTTTTCTTAACTGTTCACCAAGTTACCACACCGAGCTCGTTTCTTCCTATCCTATGTCTTTTCCACCCCAGTTTATTAGTTCTTGCCCAGATGTTGTGTTGTGCGTACCTACCTAAGTAAATACGCAGATACATACAACTACGCCCTTTCCCTCAGCTGAATTGTAATCGGACTCTTCCTTTTTGACAAGATGCACACCCAACGCAAGTTTCTAACCTTTCAAAACCCCCTTACGTGTCTTTCCAAGCATAGATTTGTTATTTGAAACATTCACACATAACTCCCGATTCCCTACCAGGCTGAAATCCTGACCATGATTCCAGCGCTGGTATTTATCCTCGCCATAGTCTCATCGGCACTAGCTACATCGCCTCAAATACCCTCCGGCAACACTCTTGTCTCCTCCTCCAAGCGAGCCATGGACGAGCTCTCCTCAAGTCTCTCCGTCACAATCGGGGTGCCATGCACCAACCCAAGCCCAACCGACCCTATCCAGTTAACAGTTTCAGTCCACAACAACAATCCAAACCAAGCCGTCACGCTCTTGAAGTGGAACACTCCACTCGACCCGCAAGCCGACGTGCTTGGAATCTTCGAGGCCCGGGAGGCCGAATTTGGCACACCCGTGGACTCCTTAGTCGTCAAAATATCCCGCAAACTTCCTCCGACGCAGGATGATCTAGTTGAAATACCGGCAGATGGAGTGAAGGAAGTTCAGGTTACGTTACGTCCGATGGCCTTGAGTGCAGGTCACGAGTATGTGATTTCTGCGAAGGGAAGATGGCAGGCATTGTGGGCGGGCAGCCTCGATGATGTGACGACGGCAAGTTTGGCAAATATGGCTTGTGCTTCTTCTGGGGGCTTTGAGTCGAATGAGGTCATGGTGTCGTTCAAGTGAGGAAGAAATTATTGATTGCCCCTCCTTTTATATCGGCTTATGATACTTGAAGTCTATGGGAATTCCTATTTTTTTGCTGGTGTGGGAAGGCGGCACAGGGTTTGCCTGTTTGATGACCCGAATATCAGTGTTATTTTTTTCTAATAGTGGTAGAGATGTATGGACTTACGGAGATGAGTAAAAAGATACAAGGCAGCTTTGACTATCTTCCTGTTTTCTCTTCTTCTCTTCTCAATTCTTGCTTATAGAAGTCACCATTATGATGAACCTGACTTGACCATATGGGACATAACTTACATTGATATATTGCTAATGCTACGTATCGCGTTTCTGAACTGTAATTTGCCTGCCTTATTATTATTTCGGCCAAAATGTAAAAATCTTAATTGTCTTCAGAACCCTCCCTATTCTTTACTTTATCCTACTTTCTTCTATCCCCCCCCTTTTTATCTACTCTTAATGAAGGATCCGGACTCCACACATACCACGCTGTTTATTCACCCCAAGGATATATTGTCTCCCTTCCTTTGCTCTTCCGCCCTAGTTCTATATGCTGCAACCACCAAGCAGCATAACGCGCCATCTCGATGTGCATCCATGGGTGACGGGGTATGCACCACGATTAGGAGGCATAACGTTTGTTCTTTCTTTCAGTCTGGCAAAATCCCGTACATGATATAACAGAAACCATCTTTCGGATACCTTACTTTGTAGGCTAGAAAAGCCCAAATCAAGAGATTTAACCCACTTTCTCTGTATTTATATCAGCGGGTACATTAAATTTCCCCATTTTTCTATTTGTTTACATTAAAAGATAATAAATGGTAAAAATACAGCGGATAAATGCCTGCCTGCTTCCTTAATTAGGTCTAGAATAAGCGGGTTTCGCGACAGCTGAAACTTTTCTACCGCGTGGCTAAACGGCAATATTTCGGTGTAGAAATATATATTTATATATATATAAACAATTGTTTCAGTAACTTTCAAAAATCCAGTCGCTACTCCCACAAGAACACATAGTTCTATTTTCACTGAGTCTTTTTGATGGAAGTCACAGCTTCACGAGCCAGACCCTCAACAGGTTACCTGTTATCTTTTGTGAAACCTCTTTGCTGCTCTTCTTGCTCTCGGGTGTTGGATGAAGTGGATAGACATGCACTTACTTGTTCTCAAAGTAAACTGCAATGGCATATTCAAGATACTCAAGCCACTCCGTTATTCACAATCAATTCCCATCTAATCTTCATTTTCTTCATTTTATTTTAATACCCAAGCTGGGCAATCAGGACTATTAACGTAGTTATCCCGTTCGTCTTCGTGAAATTCTTTTGTTTGACCTTCAACAGAATATTACAACTTCGCGATCCCTGCGTGTTCTCTCATCGTTTAGATTACTACTGGTCATGTCCACTAAATTTCAATACTTTTATATAGTCCGTAGGATATCCGAATCCTTGTTCTCAATGAGTTTCCTGACAAAATTCACTTCCACCCTTTTCCTTCTCTGATGGGAATAGCACTTTGCCGGATCTCCTTGGGAAAAAAAAAAAAAAATCAAAAACCAAATAATAGAAAAGCTACACTGTTTTAATTTATGCACCAGGGCACCCATCATTTTTTTAAATTTTCGAAGGAAGTTTATATATTTGCTCTTGTCCTGCAAGGGTATGTGGAAGCTTAGCTTTCAAAGGTTGGCTGCGCTGTGGTTCTAAAAAGTGTCCTAGCCGTGAGTGGCGCAACCCGTATGTTTGGTACATAACTAGCGAACCACAGGATATGGGGGACTAGCGGCGGATCGCCCCACTAGCTTAATTGAACGGATGAGAAAGAGGGACTTAAAAATATGGAATCAATGAACAGCGAACAATGAACACAAGAACATTAATCAGTTTGGTTTGCGGTCACTGGGGGCCTAAGGTTGATGAGTTTATATGAATTGATTAAGGTATGAGTAAGATCTTCGCGCGCCGGCCTCCCCAAGGAGGTTAATCGGAACTGGTTAATGAGCCTATTAATCAACCTTGCACATGCTTCAGAATAGATTTTATGTTGAAAATTAACAAATTATATTATGCCCACAGCTTAACTACCTATCTTTTTTACAAAATTCCTGTATTAGGCTAACCAATCCCTTTTTCACAAAAAAAAAAGAATAGTATATTATAAGGATTGTAAACGACACACAACTCTATGGCCTCCTCAAGTATCCAAAAGAGGGGAGATTGTGGGGAAAACGCTTTAGGGCTGAGCGTAAACCATGCCTGAACGAAGTAAACAGCAAAAATGTCTTGAGTGGCAAGTTTTCGCACTCCACATATGCCACAAACATGCACATATAGAGATACAACAGCCGTACAGATACGGCAACCAACAGGATGGAATTGCGCAAGTGTCTATTTTTCGCGTTTCCAAGCACTGCTGAGTCGGCGGTCTGACGAGGCCGGGCGGGAGGTCTGCTATATGAGTCCGCGTACATTCCACGCGAATGAAACCCGCATTAGTGCGGGGGTAAGGAAGCGTGACGACGTGATAATGTTTTACACTAAACAAAGCCAGACAGGAAATGCCGAGAAATTAAAGGGGATGAACAGGTAACAAAATTGTGCATTTAGTCGTGGTGAAAAAACATTATTCTTGTAGGTTGTAAGCGTAGGTTCTGCCGGTTGGCGCTGCCAGGTAAAAACAAGTAACAAAAGAAGGAACAAAAACATAGATATGACAAAATTATAAAATTGAATGATCTCACGCCCCTTTCCTGTTTACGGCCTCCTTATAATTATAGTTATGCTGCGGCCATAATGGCAATCAGACTAGCTAGAGCTGCCATACGGGGCCTCTTGAGATTCGCAGCTAATCCGTTGAACTCTGTTGACCCCAGAGGGGACGGTTCTGCGGAACTTGAAGTGAAGGGGGCGAACGTTGGGGAAATGCTGTTGCTTGATAATGATGATGTTGGTGGTGGTAAGGGGGCCGAAGTTTCAGTGCCTGAGGAGGTTGGATAGGGAAACCCGCTGGTTGTCGGCCATGGCGGCGGCGCCTCCGTAGTGCTTGGAGCTGGGGGAACTGGAGGCGGCGGCGGTGGGGATGGTGGGGGAACTGGGGTGCTAGGTGCTGGGGGTGGTGGAGGTGGCTCTGTAGTGCTTGGAGCCGGAGGCGGGGGGACCCAGGTGGATGGATATGAGGGTGGTGGAGGTGGCTCTGTAGTGCTAGGTGCTGGGGGTGGTGGTGGTGGTGGCTCCGTAGTGCTTGGAGCTGGAGGTGGTGGTGGTGGTGGTGGTGGTGGTGGTGGTGGTGGAACTGAGGTGCTTGGAGCTGGAGGTGGTGGTGGTGGTGGTGGGACTGAGGTGCTAGGTGCTGGAGGCGGGGGAACCCAGGTGCTGGGTGCTGGGGGTGGTGGCGGTGGCTCTGTAGTGCTTGGAGCTGGAGGCGGGGGAACCCAGGTGCTTGGTGCTGGAGGCGGTGGTGGTGGTGGGGGAACTGAGGTGCTAGGTGCTGGGGGTGGTGGTGGTGGTGTCTCCGTAGTGCTTGGAGCTGGAGGTGCTGGTGGTGGTGGTGGTGGGGGAACTGAGGTGCTGGGTGCTGGAGGCGGGGGAACCCAAGTGCTGGGTGCTGGAGGTGGTGGCGGTGGCTCTGTAGTGCTAGGTGCTGGAGGCGGGGGAACCCAGGTGCTTGGAGCTGGAGGTGGTGG
>PDND01000350.1:0-19257 GCA_002572855.1 [Emmonsia] crescens
ATTGAAGCCTCTATTCTTTCACTTCAGAATTCACTCAAAGCTTCATCTTATATATATATAAATATCTGCTTCTGCTGAGATTCTGACATCTTTTCTTTTTCTTCTCTAATATTTTCTATTTTATTATATAAGCTCTATATCTAATACTGATCTCTTCAGTGTAGACTCATTATACTTAGAAAACATTCATCATCTTCTTATTAGAAATAATTAATTATTAAAAAGAGATATTTAAATGTATAACAACACATGAGAATAAGAAGAGAAATAACTAGTTAAATAAATACTAAGTCTCTACTAGATAGAAGCTTGCTCATCAGTCACTCTGATCTTATAATAAGATTTTATAAAGAGAATATCAGTAAAAGACTCAAGAGTTCTGACACTCTAGATATATAAAATATTTATATAAATATACTTCTTCTGATTTCAAAGAATTCTTGAACACAGAAACAGATACTGTATATTTAATAAATAATATAGTAATAATAACTGATAATATGAGAGAACTCTTGAATACAAGCACAGACACAGTGTTACAGTGACTCTGAATAATATTGAAATTACAGCAGCAGTAGATAGCTGATATATATATAAATCAACAACATCAATATAAGAAAATTCAATAACTAATTTAATAAAAAACCTCTGTACAGACAATTTCAACACTGACTAAATTAGAAATGAATTTTTTAAATGTAGTACAGTCATTGAAGAAATGTCTAGATATCTCTGTATATTTTAACACTTCTAATCTCACTCTCTACTCATTATGAAGATTGAATATGTTTATAAAACTAAGTGTAGATAGAAATATCATTGATTTATTAATTAATCAGAGTTGATATATCAATGACTAATTGAGAAATTATATAAAATAAAAGTTTCATTCATGAATGAAGATATGTAAATTAATATTATATATATCTGATAATATTATTAAGTATCTTGATATTCTATTTAGAGACACTGTTATACAGTAAAAAGTATTAGATTAATTACAGAGTGTCTGATAGAGAAATATTTCTCTTATAATATTTATCTCTGATTTTGACATCAAGATTTTAGAAGTAGATAATTAATTTTAAAAGAATAGAATGAAGATTAGTATACTGAAGAAAGTACTAACTTTTAAACTACTATAAATTCTTATAAGTGTTAATAAAGTCTTAATTTATAAAGCTTTCTGTATATAACTCTGAATATTGAATAACTGTCTCATCAAACTTAAGAGTATATAAAACAGTGATAGAAGATATTACACTCTGATCACTTATATATCTGTATTAAAGAATAACACAGATATCATGAACTGAATAGACTCTAATATCTATATATAGACAAGAGTCTCTACTGTTTAAACAGACTTTCAAGTTTCAGAGATTACTTCTGAAGAAGCAGCTGATTAATATCAATGAGAAGTGTGTATTAACTGTAACTAATCAGAATATATAGTTTTCAACTGCTGATCTATCTATCTATCTTCTCATCTAAAGAAAAGATCAATGTCAGCAGTCTGTATTAATTATATCATATTAAAAGAAGATTTAAATGATAGCTATAAAAATGCTCTGATGAAATAGAGAAAAGACTAGCTTCTACTCAAATTTACAAGCAGAAGCTTAAAAAGATTGAATAACAATAATTTAAAGAAAAGATGATAATGAATATAATTCTTGTATCTACTGTGATAAATAGTATATATAATATAAATGTTATGATAGACAGCAGTCTATATCACTATATAATAATTAAATCTTCAATTGTAAGACACTGTAATCTTCAGTATATTCTCTTATCAAAGCTCTGACTTCTTGCAGAATTCAATAGCTCAAGAGATATCTACACTCATTATATAATGAAACTAGACATTGATATCAGAGAACATCAATACAAAGACACTTATATATATAAAGTTAATAATTTTAACTATAATTTTATACTAGAACTCATCTGACTATCTAAATAAGACATTTTATTAAATATCTGAAACAGAAGTTTAATATTCTCTAATAATAATTGAATATATGAAAACAATGTTCATAAAACTATGAATCTTGCACAGATCTCTGCTAACACTTATAAAATACTCTGAAAAAGCTTCTGATGAAGTCACTGACAGTAGAACTGTGTGATAATCTACTCTATCAATCTAATCAATATTAAGAAAGCTCTAAAGAAGTTGTCTTAAATTATATTAACAGATTCTTATACAAAGCTTTCTCAGTAATATCATGAATATCTAGATATCTTTTAATAAAATAATATTATAAACTTATCTCTTTTATAAGAGTCAAAAGTAGATCACAGTATTAAACTAGAGAAGAAGAATAATAAAAACTCTGAATTATTATGAAAATCTCTCTATAATATATTTTAAGATAAGCTTCTTCTTCTTTGTAAAACACTTAACAATCTACTGAATAAAGAATTTATATATATTAGTAACTCTTTCATCACAGTTTCTATTCTCTTTATAAAGAAATCAGACAGAGAACTTCAATTCTGTGTAGACTATTGAAAACTGAACAGACTAATAAAGAAAGATTATTATCTCTTATCTCTCATTAATGAGACTCTAGCATGCATCAGACAAGCTCAGTGATTTATAAAGTTAAATATTATAGCTGCTTTTCATAAAATCTATATCACTGAAGATGATGAATAACTTACAGCATTCTAAATATAATACAGTTTCTTTGAATAAATAGTCACATCTTTCAGACTAACTAATACTTTAAGTATGTTTCAGAAATATATTAACTGAGCACTCTGAAATTTTCTTGATAAATTCATGTCTATCTATCTTGATAATATTCTCATTTTTACTGATGAGTTCAGAGAAAAGTATCAAGAACACATATAAAGAGTTCTGTAATAACTATAAAAGACAGATCTGCTGATAGATATAGATAAATACAATTTTAAAATCAAGAGTATGAAATATCTAGATTTTATCATAGAAGCTGATAAAAGTATCTGAATGAACTCTGAGAAGATTTCTACTATTTTTAAATGAAAAGCTTCACACACTGTGAAGAGTGTACAGAGCTTTATCAGATTCATCAACTTCTATTAATAATTTATACAGAACTTCTTGAATATTACTTAATCATTTACTGAACTTATTAAGAAGAACTCAGTATTCTGATAATCAGCAGATGCTGAATCTGCATTTATATAAATAAAGAAGATATTTATTAACACTTCTCTGCTAATAATATTTAACTCAGATTATAAAACAGTTGTTAAAGCTGACTTCTCTGATTATATTACTGAAGAAGCTATATTATAATATAATAATGAAAGTATTCTATAATCATGCACTTTTATATCTAAGAAGCTGAATCTCACTGAATACAATTATAAAATCTATAATAAAGAATTTCTTACAATAGTATACTGTCTAGAAGAATGAGACTCTGAACTTCAAAGTATTTTCAAGTTTAAAATAATTATAGATTATAAAAATCTCAAATATTTTATAATCACTTACAAGCTCACTGAATGACAGATGCATTGATTTAAACTATTAAATTACTTTCACTTCATAATACACTATCATCTCAGTAATCAGAACTCAATAACAGACACTCTTTTATAATAAGAACAAGATATATCTTTCAATATAATAGATACTTACTGAACAAATCAAGAGCATCAGCTTTTAAATCTCAAAATATTAGTAGATCATGATAAAATAATATACAGTATAATACATGTCTCTTCAATTAGAATACTCTCTCTCTAAACTATTATTAATATCTCAGCTTCTCTCATCTTCTCTAAATCTTTATTAGATGAACTGTGATGTATAACAGCTTAAACTGATAAACTTCTTCAAGCACTCACTGAAGCAGTACATTAAAAATCATCTCAATTTCTCTCAGAACTATATATAAGAACTGACATCTCAGAATACTTAATTAATAATAATAATACTCTACAATTTTATAAATAACAATGAGTTTCTCATTTCAAATCTCTATATATCTGAATAATATAAGAGATACATGACTCATGTATGACTGATCACTCAGATCATAAACAGCTATATTAAATAATCTTTTAAGAATTCTACTGACTTAAGATATTAAACAGTATCAGATGCTTTGTCTGAAACTGCAACTATTACTTTTCTATTATTTTATAAAAGAATTATAGAAAAGATCTACTGAAACTGCTAGACATCTCTGATAGAATTTAATAAAATATAGTTATTAACTTTACTGTTAATTTCTCTGAGAGTAAAAGCTGTAAGAATATTCTGATCATCATTAATCAACTGAATAAAGATATAATATTGAAATTTTATAATAAAATGAATACTGAATAAGTTACTAAAGTCTTTCTATAAAACTCATTCTATCAGATACACAGTTTACTGAAATCTATAGTATTCAATTAAAACTGTCAATTTATAAGTGCTCTCTGAACAAGAGTCTGTCAAATTCTCAAGATCATATAATATTTATTAACTGTCTATCACTCTGAAACTGATAATATATCAGAATAAATAATTTAAACTGTGAAGAATTATCTTTGTAAGTTCTACAACTATTTATAAAATAATTAATATAATCTCTTACTACATGCAGAAGTTACTATTAATAGTCAAGACACTGTTTTAATAGATATAAACTCATTTTTTCTTATACACAGTTATTATATGAAAGTGCTAGATCTTCTAGAACTCACATAATTCACATCAAATTCTTGTAGTTCAATTCAAATTATTAATAATATAGTGTCAAAGCTTTAAGATACTTATAATTAAGCAGAGGTCTTCATGATAAGTATAAAACAAGATTAAGAGAATCAGATTAATATTCAACAGAATCTCACTGAGCAGTATAAAATAGAAGATTTTATATAATTAAATTTTAGAAATATACAAACTACATACTCATCTTATACACTAGATTATCATCATATAAAATACAAAGTAATAGAAGTTCTAGACAGTTATAACTATTATCTTAACACTTTATCAGAGATTTATAATATCTTTTATACAAGTTTATTTCACTGCACTGTCATTAACTTATTCTCTTTTTAACTAACTTTTAACTGATAATTATCAGAGATTATAGAAGAAGATAATAAACTTAAATGAGAAATTGAAAATATTTTTAATGAAAGATCTCACAGCTGTAGTCAATAATATTTTATGAAATGAGTTAATTATAATCATTCAATCTGAATCTCAGACTTCATACTATTTAAAACAGCAGCTCTCAATCAATGAGAAATGTATACTTATAACTCTATCACTCAACTCTCATCTTCAGAAGAGAGAGACTAATGTAGCAGACTACACTCAATTAATAGATCATTCTGCTATACTTTATTAAGAGTGTACACTTCATGAATTTTCACTTCTGAAAGCTTCAATTCTTGGCTAAAACTCTTATCAGAGTCTCTATTCTTTCACTCTGAAATTCACTCAGAGCTTCATCTTGCATGTATATAAATATCTGCTTTTATCAAGATTCTGACACCTTTTCTTTTCCTTCTCTAATGTTTTCTATTTTGTTATATAAGCTCTATATCTAATACCGATCTCTTCGGCGTAGGCCCGTTACAGATCTATTTAATAAAGTCAGATTCACTGATAAAATAATATATTATTATTTTAATATTATATAGATTAAGTATATTATCACTGACTTGAAGAAGACTTTTTAAAATAGTAGTTTATTATTTAATACTGTTAATATAATGAATGAGAATATTATTCTGAAACTTCTATAATTATAAAAGTATAATCTAATTATTGATTAAGTTACTCAGATATAACAGTACTGACTCATCAATATATAGATTACTATTGAAACTTTTAAAGAATTTTATCAGAGAAATAAGAAAGAAGATATGAAGTCAGTGTTCTATATAACTGAGAACTTAAGAATGAAGATAGAAATTACTATATTATTAATACAGATAGCTGCTCTGTCTATTCTAAGAAATAGATAAATAGAGTATCTACTTATTAATTATATTAATATTTTTTCAGAAGAAGAAGCTTCAAAGTTATCAGATACAAAGATTAGATATAAAATATATTTTATTAAAAGCACTGCAGTATTATATAAGCTTCTCTATAATTTATCAGTAAGAGAGTTGAATATTCTTCATAAATATTTTAAAAAGATGATAATAAAGAATTAAATATATATAATAATAAGTTCTGCTGAAGCACTCATTCTATTTATACTTAAGAAAAATGATACTCTACATCTCTGTATAAACTACAGAGAACTGAATAAAATAATAGTTAAAAATCACTATTCTCTATTATTAATTGATGAGATGATAGATTAATTATCAGAGATGAAAGTATTTTTCAAGATTAATCTATATAATATCTATTATTAAATTTATATTAATGAAGATGATAAATGAAAGACAGTCTTTTAAACAAAGTACAGCAACTTTAAGTATTTTATTATACTGTTTAAACTTTGTAATATCTCAGCTATATTTCAGATCTATATTAATAAAATACTGAGAGATTTTATCAACATCTTATATATAATATATCTAAATAATATACTTATCTTCTCAGAGTCAGAAGAAGAATATAATAAATATATTTATAAAATTTTGAATTGATTACAGAGATATTATCTGTATACTAAATTATTTAAATACTTATTTTTTACTTAGAAATTGAAATTTCTAGAGTATATAGTAAAAGTTAACAGAGTGTTAATAAATAGAAGTTGTATCTCTATTATCAAAGACTAATTAATATTATAAATATACTGAGATATTCAGATGTTTCTGAGCTTTATAAACTTCTATAGAAGATTTATCTATAACTATTTAAAAATAGTATTCTCTCTGACAAATCTGTTTAAGAGTAGTATTAAAAGAAAAAAGTCAGAGCTCTTTAACTTCATTAAAAAAATAGTGAAGATATTCAAGAAATTAAAATAGATATTTATAAATACTATATTTCTTATTTATTTTAACTCAATATTATCTACTCAGTGTGAGACTGATATATCTAATAATAATATCTACAGTATACTGTTACAGTTGACATCAGAAGCTTTTCAGTGATAAAAAGAACTAGAGATACTAGCACTTAACTCTGATATAAAAAATTTATCAATAAAAGAAGTGTGATTTCAGCAGATATATGCTAATTCATTCTGATGAAATAATGTACATCTGACATTGAATATAGTGAAATGCTAGCAGTAGCATCTCATGTATGAATAAATGTATGCTTGACACTCTCTATTTTTGTATATAATAAGAGCAGTTATCTCATTTATATGAGATAATCAATCAATCTTTAAATCACATCTAATAGTATATTTAAAATGATGAATGTATACACATCTGCAGATGTGATATTCTGTCTACAATATAAGTTATAATTATTATATCAGAGTGATTTAATCATGAGCTCTTAAAAGAATAGTATAAGAATATATAAATGAGTAATGAATGTGAAAGAACTTCAATTACTGTCTCACTTCTAAAAAAAGAAGTCAGATTAAATAAGAAGAAGTGAAACTACAGAAATAACTTATTATCAGATAAAAATCAGATATAAAAGATTTTCAAGATAGAATAGAGAGAGTGAAAGCAGCTGCTGATTTAAAGAAAGCTACTCTCTACTCAGAAAAATAAATATATTATTTATCTCAGAGTAAATAAAGAAGTTAAGCAGTTTAACAGATAATATAATAATTATAAATTATATATAATAGAGAAAAATCTTCATACAAGTTTTTATTAGCACATTTTCTTATTTTATTCTTGATTAAAATCTCTATATCTTTTCTTATATTAAAATAACTCATTATACAAAATGAATCAATATCAAGACTTAATACTTGAATCTATGAAGATGTAAGAGATTTCAATTGAAATATAAGAAGTCATTTATATAATAATTAAATATATAACTCAGTTAAATAAACTGTTTATATATAATAATCTTCTTAAGCAGAGTCTGTTAATTATATATAAGTTCAGAGCAGAAGCAGCAGAACTCAAGAAACAGAACTATAAGATTTTAAACTTGTTTATAAGCACTCTATAAATCATGATACAAGAATATCAGAGTATAATTGAGAAGTTGAAACTGAAGACTTAGAATAGATATCTCTGATCTTTCAATCTCAAAATCTCAGTTTTATTTATAATGCTTATAATAGATATCTGAATCTCTGATAAAGTGTATATACTTATATACAGTTCTTTCAGATCAGATAAAGATATTATATAAATCTATAACTATATTAAATCAGATGATTTCTCAGACTCTCTGAAGTTTAATAATAATTATAGAAATAATACTGTCTTGAACTGACTCAGTTAAATATATTTATACTACTGTATAAAATATGAATTTATAGAGAAATAATCTTTCAAATTTTAACAGATTTTATAAGCTGTCTCTATTCTGAAAGAAAAGACTGTCTCTATAAATAATAGTTAAGAAGATGAATACAGAGACTTCTGAGAAGTATACACTTTTTAATAACTGAATGAAATTCTCTAAATGAATTTTACACAATTTTGAAGAGTTAGATGTTAAGAATAAACATTATAAATAATTTATAAAATATAAATAAATAGATGATCTGATATTATACTACACTCACTTTAGCTTATAATACTTTATTATGAATATTAAAATCTTCTCTTTCTTTTATCTGCAGAGCTTTATACACAGACTTATATCTAAGCTGTAAATAGAATGAAAATACTTAATAAATTCATCAGAAATTATAGAGAGAGTGTATAAAATACTGATAAATAGAGAATAAGCTAGTAAACTATATTAATGAGAGAGAGATACAGTGATCATGAACAATATTATAACAGTTATTTATAAATCTTCTTCTATAATAAGAGACTCTGATATAATAAATCTTCATTTTAATATAATAGTAAACACTCTGAATTCACTGAGAAAAGACACTTCAGACTAATAATTATAATGTATGAAATACAAGATATATTTTAACTGTGAAAAATAATTTTATAAAATAGAATTCTGCTCTGTACACTCTGTCAATCAAGAGATAAAAAACTAGCTGAATCAGTTAAACTGAGAGTATTAATTAATTAACTCTTGAAAGCTTTTATAATAAATAAAATACTAAAACTGTATAATTCTTTGAATCTGACAAATATTAAAAAGAGAAAAATGTATAAACTAGATAAAAATGAGAAAAAGAAGATGAATGAATATTTTAACACTGTGAAATCAGAGATATTAGTATATTAAAAATATATAAATAGAAAATATAAAGTGATGATAAGTGTACTAGCAGATACAGAAGCTTTAATAAAATATATAGATAATTATATTATACAATAATTATTAGAAATTTAATAAGTGAAGAATTTCAAGAAAGTAAAGCTTCTGAATAATAAATATCTAGTATCATCTATCAGAGTAAGAATTTCTCTGCACTTTAAAAAATAATTTTATTATATATAAGTATAAGAACTTTCAGACATTGAATATAATATTATTCTCAGTCTCAATTAATTTTAGAAATATAATCTGCAGTTTCAGTGATATACAGATTATATAATTTTAATTAATTAAAAAAGAAATGTTTATACAATTTTATTAAAAGATATGAGATATAGATTTCAAGTATTAGAGATAGAAGATCTCAATCTTCTTACAGCTTATTAAATAAAGAGATTTTTTTAAAAGCTCTCTATAGAATGTGTACTCTTCATCATTAGAGATTTCAATCAGAATAATACTTCTTCTATAAAAACTTCAGAGAAGAAATTATAAATAAAGATATTATTTAAAAAATATAAGAAGATTTTTTAAATGAATCTTTCATTTTCATTACTGTTTAAACAAAGCTTTATACACAAAATTAACACAGAGAATGTGAAACTCATTAATCAGAACATATACTCTCTATCTTAGATATATTTTAAAAAATAGAAGTAACAGATTGAAGAATTGATGAAATAAAGTCTTATATAAATTTTATTAAGCACATGAGAATTCTCAGTATTATTTATAAAGAAGTAAGACAGAGAATGAAAAATATATATCAATTATCAGATATTTAATAAGTTAATAGAAAAGAATAGCTATTCACTTTCTTATATTTAATAATAGTTAAATACTGTAGAAAACATCTGATATCTTTTAAAAATCAATTTTCTTTTAAAATACTGACAGATTTATATAGACAAGCTGTCTATATTAAAAACAGTGTTTAATATATAGTGAGAGAAGTTTGAATTCTTAGTTATACTCTTCAGTTTTATAAATACATCAGCTATATTTCAGACAATGATAAATATAATACTAGTTAAATAGAATAGTTCATCATGTCTGATATACTTTGATAATATTCTTATATTTTCAAATTTATATAAGAAGTATCTGAAACATGTGAATGATATTCTTATTATATTAGTAAAACACAAACTCTACATTAAATTAACTAAGTATATGTTTAAAATGCAGAAATTGAAGTTCATCAGACATATAATAAATAAAGACTGTATACAATCTCTATCTGAAAAGCTAGAAGCTATTATCAATTAATCACAATCTAGAAACATACATTATATATATCAATTTCTAGATTTAACTTTATACTATCAGTAATTTATAAAGAGCTTTATACAGCTTACAGCTCTCTTATCAGATCTCTTGAAGAAGTCAGATAAAAAGTTATAAAAGAAGAAATTTCATTCTATTATATAAAACATGTTATATAAAGAAGTTTTTTTAATATTAAAAGAGTGTATAATCTCTGTGTCAGTTCTTATATAATCAGATTAATATAAATTATTTATAATTAAAATAAACACTTCTGAATAAGTCATTGAAACAGCTTTTATATAATTGAAAGTTAATGAAAAATTGTATTCAGTAATATATAATGAAAGAAAGCTAACAGAGACTGAATTAAATTACTTTATTTATAAAAAAGAATTACTCATGATCAAGAACACACTGATAGTATAAAATCATTATATTAATAATAATTATATAATAATGATTATCACTGATCACAAGAGTCTCATCTATTTATAAATAATAATGAAGCTTTTAAAATAATTGATATACTAAGTCTCAGAATTTCAAGAATACAATCTTAATATTAAATATTGAAAGAGATTGAAAACTGTAGTTTCAGATATTATAAATTATAGATCTGATTTCATGAAAGAAGACTCTGTAAACAGAGTATAGAATAAGCTGATATTTACAGTCTTGAAAAACTGTAATGAGATGAAATAATATTTGATCATTATTATATAACTGAAGAACAGAAGTATTTTAAATAATAAAAAACTTATTAAAATAGTGAAAGAGATGTTTTTGAAATTCAAGCTTATAAAATTAAAAGAAGATGATATTCTGTATCACAATCTAGAATATACTGAAATATTATATTTAAAGCCTCTGTTTTAACAAGATTTGCTGACTTATATATATAAGAAATTCAGTTATTTAAAAAGTTCTGAACTTCTAGAAGTTCTTCAATCTTATATCTATTAACTAAGCTTAGAAGAGAATATTTAATCATTCACTCATAAGTATCTGAATTATCAAGTTATAAAAGATTTAAAGCAGAGATTGAAGTAAGAGCAGATATAATATTAAATGAAAGTAATAATTTAACTGTTCAAATATTGAGAAATTGATTTAATTAAAATTCTATCTTAAATTTTAAATGAAAATTGCTGAATAATAACTGCTATAGATTATATCACTGAGTGACTGATTATACAAGCAGTTTCAGAAATGACAGAGAAAATAATTATTAAATTCTTATATAATGAAATCTATATAAATTATAGTATATTATATGAGATTCTAATGAACAACAGTGTGAATTTTATAGAAGATGCTGTTTAACATTTTATTAAACAATTATATATAAAATATTAAATAATAATATTATATTATTCATGTATGAATGAGAAGATGAAATACTTAAATAATATTTTGAGTAATATACTAATTAAATATTTTGTGAGAAAGCTCATACACTTATAAGATAAATATCTGATATAAGCAGTATTTACTACTAGAATTTATCAGTACACAGTGATGAAGTGTTCATCTTTTTATTTACTATATAAATTATATCTCTGTATTCTGAAGAATGCTTCAGAATAAATAAGAAAGAGTGTAGTAGTAGAAGATTTATTCAATTATCTAAAAAAAGTCAGATATACTAGATTGAAAGTAAACAAACTTTTATTTAATTATACTATTCAATTGAAATATTTACAAGACTCTCTAGTGAAGAAATTGAGTCTTGCAGTAGAAACTTAAGTTTTTATATATAATAAAAGCTCTGAGAAGTTTCAACTCAGATGATTTAAATTATATAAAATTATTAAATCACACTCTCTTGAAATATATGTTTTAGAAGAATCAGAAGAAAGAGTTCTATAATATCTTATTAATAACTCATGTTTTATTGAGATGAATATAGAGAATTCTGAAGAACTTTAATTATTCACAGCTCTTTCTTTCATACTAAAGAAAAAAGAGATAATATTAGAAAAGTCTTAAGAGATTAGAGAAATCATTGAGGCTTATAAACTGAATAATATCACTTACTCAGATCTTTTTATAATAATTAGATAGAAGTGAGAGATCATGAAAGCATCAGATAATTAATATACTTCAGTAAGTAATGAAACTATCACTGATTATACAATTCTTCACAGATATTAAAGAGAATTGATAAGAAGTAGCTGAGAAAAGTCTAAAAGTAACTAATTAGCATATGAATTAGATTATAAGAAAAAACAGAATTCAGAATTGAATTCAACTGTCTATACTAGCTTATCTATAAAAATAATAGAGAATGAGATATCAGAGATATTAATAAATATATTAAACTAAATATATATAAACTCAGAGAATGCTTAGAAATTATATGAAATTAGTTTTAATAAATTATTCACTGTAGTAGTCTGAACTAGTAGAGAAGAAACAGTATAATATATGAGTGAACACTCATCTTATAAAATTGAAAGTATTTATAAAAACTATATTATCATTTATAGTACTGTAGAAGATCATGAACAACTGATAATTAGTATAAGAAAAGAGAAGTATAGAAAGTGTGCTCAGATAAAAAAAAGAGTTTTATTATAATTATAAAAACTGTATAAATATATAAAAGTAAAAAATAGAAATTCTATATTATCTTATTTTATTCTAAAATATAAATTATTAAAAAGTGTCAGAAATCTCTTTATATCATCAGTAGATAAGAAATTCTAAAAATTAATATCTACTTTGAACTTAAGTATAATTATATAAGTCTTGAGAATATAGACACATTTCTCAGTCTTACAGAGAGTTTAATAAATAATTATAATATTATAGACAGAGAGAGTAATAGAAAGTCTTATGAAACAGTGAGTTTTTGTACAAGAAGAGAAAGAGACTGAGAAACTAGAGAGAGCAGAGTGAGAGAGATGAGAAATAGTGAAAATAAAAGTAGACACTGAAATAGTAGATAAAGAATTCACAGTAATAATCTGACACTTCTTCATCAGTATTATAAAAGAAGAATAAGAAATAGTAAAATAGAAGAGAGAGAATGAAATGAAATCTTTGTCTGAAAACACTTTGATAAACTCTCTAGAGACAGAAACAACAGATGCAGAAAGAGTAAGAAGAATGAAGAGAGTGAGAAAAGTAGAGAAAATAGAGAAAGTAACTAAAAAAAATAAATATATATTAAGAAAAGAGAAAGAAGAGAACTGAATCATTTACTGAATGAATAATCACTGCTCTTGAAATTTTATAAACAGTTATAGTAGAAGAGAGAAGTGTTAGATTAATACTATATATACAGTTGAACACAGAGCTTAAATAAATCATTTTTATAATAATAGTTTTTATAAGAAAAATAACACTTATATCTATAACTATACTGAATCATCACATTCTCATTTAAATTTTCTTATATATAAATGTTTTTATAATAAATAATAAGATTAAATATTAGATATTATATGATCAAATACAGAGAAATGATGAGAGTGATTTTCTTAGTATAGATATTTATAGAAAGTATATAAAAATGAAACAGTGTAAATATAATCTTGAGATTAACTAAAAGCATGACTTTAATAAGACTGCAGTTATGAGTCTTGAGCTTAGAATTTAGAAGAAGTTAATAACAGCAGTGTATAGAGAGAGAAAAAGCACTTATATAAAGAAGAATATTAGAGTGAATAGAAGAGTCAGTATAATGAACTTCTCTGATAACTTAATTTAAATAAACTCTATACTCTCAAGTGATAGCAGCACAACAATTGAGAAATTTAATTATATTATATAAAACTGTGATATAGAGATGTTGCTTATCTTTGAAACAGAGAAGAGATGTAGAAGAATACTAAAAATAGAGAGAGAAGATACTGATACAGTAGTAAAAAGACTGAGAAATAAAAGTGAATAAAACACTAACTATAGAAGAAGTGTTCATTATCTTCTCATTTTCATCATTATTATTATTGTTAATATTAATATTATTATCATTATTATCATTGTCATCATCAGTGTTATCATTATTATTATTATTATTATCATCATTGTCATTGTCAGTATGCTTATTATTTAAAAAAATGAAATTCTCTGTAGAAGAGACAATAGAGACAGAAGAAGAGATATTAATTATATAATAAAATATAACAGTTATTATATAAGTGAGAGTCTTGTTCTTTACATGAGAAGAGATGATGAGAGATTAAATGAAAGAATTTAGATTGATTAATATATTAGTCATATACTAATTTTATAAAAAATAATAAAAATACACAAGAAATTATAACTGTAAGAGAAGAAGAAGCTTGAGTATAAGCAAGCTTATACTTTTTAATTATCTCTCAGTTCTGAAACACTCAAGTACAATGTATAAGTGAGATTATCATATTAAACTCAGCATCTTCAGAGAGAGAAAAATATATAGAAGAAAAGAAGAGAGTAGACACACTGAAATAATCTGATATATTATAAGTTAATATAAAAACTTTTTCATTATACACTGTTAATCTGACAGTGTACTCATTTAACTGTAGATATATATTCTTTTTTAAATAAAGATAGAAGAGTATCTACAGTAATAAAGAAGTAGACTTACTGATATATGAAATGTGAGAGATGATAGATGAGAAAGACTCTTTCTAATATAAACTAGCTACTGATATAAAATTGCTTTTATAAAAGTATCTCTATATATAATACTTAACAGATGATATATTAATAATAAATAAGTAGAAAAGATAATGAAAAATGAAAAGTAAAAAATAAAATAATATATAAATATAAGAGAAAGAAGAAGAGAAGCATGAGAGAATGAAAGAGATAATTATTTATATACTATTAAGACATGAGAGATTTTTTATATAGAAAAACAGTTACTATTGTCTACTTTAGAATTAACACAGCTGCAAGCAGCAATGAGTGCTAGTGAGAGATTAGTGAGAGATTAGATTATATAACTGATTATATAAGTGTAGTCAGATTTGATAAGAGAGAATGTGATTTTAACAGATATATACTAATTCATTCTGATGAAATAATGTACATCTGATACTAAATATAGTGAAATACTAGTGATAGTGTCTTATGTATAAATAAGTGTATACTTGATGTCTTCTATTTTTGTATATAACAAGAGTAGCTGCCTCATTTATATAAGACGGTCAATTAATCTTTGAATCATAGAAGACTTCTTTATAATATCTATATAATACTGTGATTAAAGATCAGTGATCTTTCTCTTCAAAAAGTTATCACTCATGCAGAGATAATATAATACTTATAATTAAAAGATGCTTATAATTATTAAATCTTTTAAAATCTGATAATACTATCTGCAGAGTAGTATACTCAGTGCAAGTTCTAACAGATTATATAAATCTACATTATTTCTTAACTATAAAAAGCTTAACAGAATATTAAATTAGATGAGTGAAGCTGTTATTAAAATATGATTTTTATATTTAATATTGTTCAGATTAATTTAATTTTATTAATATACTGTCAAGACAGTCTGACTATAAAATAATCACAGAGAAAGAGAATTCAATTACAGAATCTCTTTTAATATTATAGAAAAAGCTAATTATAAGAGAGTGAAAGTGTCTGAAACTGTAGAATAATGCTGAGAAAATAGCTGTATATTTTAATAAAATAGAAAAAGAAACTCTCAGATCTTCTTAAGAGACTGATACTAATAATTATAAACATTTTATATTATATCTATCTATTATAAAGATAGCAGAGAATAAAATAGTCTATAAACTTTTAACTTAACAGTTTCTTAAATTCATTAAAAAGTTGTAGAAGAGAGATATTTTAACTGTAGTTTAAATAGAGAAGCTGAAGAAGAAAAAACTTAGATTAAATTTAAATAAGAAATTTTCAGAGTATGAAGATATCATTATAGAACTAAGTCACTGATAATTAAATAATCATGAACTTCTATTATAAAATGACTCAGTCTTTGTTTCTTAAAGCAGAGTAGTGTATCAAGAGCTATTATAAATTCATTATAATGATCTCTATACTGAGCACTTCAATATCAAGAAGACTGAGAAACTTCTGAAATATAAATATATTTAAAACAGGCTCAGAGCAGACATCAAAGAATATATTAATATATATAAAATCTATCAAAGAATAATGATACTATAATATAAATAATATAATAAGTTATTATCACTGTCAGTATCTAAAAGCCTCTGATAGAATCTATTAATAAATTTCATTATAAATTTATTAAAGTCAATGAAAGTAAAAGAATTTAATTTAATTCTTATTATTATTAATTACTTTATAAAAATAACTAAATATATTTTTATAATAAAAAAGATTAAGATCTCTGAGCTTGCTAATCTCTTTTTAAATACTATTATTTATAAGCACAGTACTTCTAAGTTAATAGTTACAGATTATAAATTTCTCTTTACTAATTATTACTGATCAGTATTCTGCTATCATTTTATAATAAAATATCTTCTCAGTATTATCTTTCATTTTTAGACAGATAATCAGACTGAACATCAGAATCAGACTCTAGAGAATTATCTCAGAGTATTCTGTTTTTATTATTAAAATAATTGACTAACACATCTGTTCACTGCTTAATTCACTTATAATAATATAAAGAATATTATTATTAAAATGTCTTCATTCTTTTCACTTCTCAGATATAATCTTATACTATCTAGAAACATTGCAGATAATATCTCTAAGAGAAAGATAAGTAGTTAATAAACAGTAAATAGAAGAAATAGAGAGTATTCTTCAGTATCTGAGATAATAATGAGATTAGAAAAGTTGTATAGAATTTATTGTAACAAGGCCTAGTCAGAGCTAGCACTAGTATAGGGCTAGTTCCCTCTTCGAGCTAGCGTGATGAAGAGATTGAACATTGAACTTCATTCTGTATATTCACAGATTTCTATCTTCTATTCTATTTTAGATAGTGACAAATTCTATTGAATATATGAAAGCTATATATTCAATTAGAATACAAATAGCTATTTAATCTCTGTTAAACTCTACATGCAAGAGATTAACAGATTGTTCTGATATAATTTAATATATATATTGAATCTTAATTTCCTGTCATATTCTCTATAAATTAGCTATAAACTCATTATATTCTTAATAAAGTACTAGACTCTCTATAGCAGAAGATCTCATTAGCAAGAATCTTCTGTTACAGTTCAATTCATTCTATTATAGTCTTTATTGAGAATAATGATGTCTGAACTCAGTTCAAGTATGAATAACTCTTGATTTGAAGACTCTGAAGTCATTCAGTATAGTGAGAAACAGTATATTTCTTCTAGTTTTAAAGAGAGCTCATCTAACACTATCAAAATAATATCAAATTCAATGTCTATAGAGATGATGAAGTAGAAAGAGATTAAGCTAGCTGATTCATCACAGTATTATAAAAATAGTCTTCATGAATATAACATCTTTATATAAGCTCTAGAGCAGAGATATGAATTGAATTCTAGTTAATATATTACTGATTAAATTAAGATCATTTATACTTTAAACTGACTCTGAAAAACTGTTGAAACTATCTAAGTTATCAAAGAGAAAGAATTTAAATAAATGAAACAATTTTATTTCTGAGAAGAGTTCAAGAAATTCTTGTATAATAATTTAGAAGATATATGAAATAGAGACTTTGCAGCTGTAATTCATTTTAAAAACTTGAAGTAACAGTCTGATCAAATCATACAGTAATTTACTTCTAAATTTAATGAAATATTCAATGATTTAGCTATCAATATAAAGCAGTTGTATACATAGTAATTCTTTACTAAGCTACTATTATCTATTCAAGATTTAGTGCAGAACTATCAGAACTCTTCTATTAATTAAAACAAGCTCACAGTATTAGTAGCACAGTTAGAAGCTGTGTATAGAATTTATAATAAGAAGAATAAGAAAGAAAATAAACAGCAGAATGAACAAAGCTCTTTCAATTCTAATTCTAATTATTAAGAAAAATAAGAAACTAAATGAATCTCTGATAATTTATCTGTGAATAGTTATTAAATCACTATTTAACTTAAGTTAGAAGCTTTCACTACTGCTGAAAAGTAGTACTGACAGAAGAATAATCTTTGTTTTATATATACAGATTCTGAATATATGACTTCTGAATATTTTAAAAGTACTAAGAAATAATATACAAACATTGTTAATTTGAAAGATGTACTTTTATCTGCATAAATTACTGAGCTGAATAAATATCAGAAATAACTAGACTGATCATGTGATTATATTTAAAATCATGATCAAATTTTATACTAATTATGTTAATTAAATCATTAGTTCTAGTTATAATATATGTATAATCAGACTCATCTTAAATCACTTTATTTAAAATAGTGAAGATCTCAGATTCACTTTTCAAATAATAATTTAGTTTTAGATAAAGAATATATTAATATTCTTGATTCTGTTTTCATTCTGATTTCATTATTGAGAATAGTATTAAATGAGATCATGTAATCATTTCTCACTTATCTAATATTATAATATTATATACATTTGTTGAAAATCAGACAGTGAGTGTTATTAAATATTATTACTTTACTCAATACAGAAGAAAATTTTCACTGAAATCAGTGATATTTAAAAAAATATCTAAAAAATAAAGAAATAATATATACAAAAATTAAAATTAAAAAACAAAAATTAAAAAACACTTAGATTATATTAACTGC
>PDND01000351.1:0-19239 GCA_002572855.1 [Emmonsia] crescens
AATTATCTACTTCTAAAATCTTGATGTCAAAATCAGAGATAAATATTATAAGAGAAATATTTCTCTATCAGACACTCTGTAATTAATCTAATACTTTTTACTGTATAACAGTGTCTCTAAATAGAATATCAAGATACTTAATAATATTATCAGATATATATAATATTAATTTACATATCTTCATTCATGAATGAAACTTTTATTTTATATAATTTCTCAATTAGTCATTGATATATCAACTCTGATTAATTAATAAATCAATGATATTTCTATCTACACTTAGTTTTATAAACATATTCAATCTTCATAATGAGTAGAGAGTGAGATTAGAAGTGTTAAAATATACAGAGATATCTAGACATTTCTTCAATGACTGTACTACATTTAAAAAATTCATTTCTAATTTAGTCAGTGTTGAAATTGTCTGTACAGAGGTTTTTTATTAAATTAGTTATTGAATTTTCTTATATTGATGTTGTTGATTTATATATATATCAGCTATCTACTGCTGCTGTAATTTCAATATTATTCAGAGTCACTGTAACACTGTGTCTGTGCTTGTATTCAAGAGTTCTCTCATATTATCAGTTATTATTACTATATTATTTATTAAATATACAGTATCTATTTCTGTATTCAAGAATTCTTTGAAATCAGAAGAAGTATATTTATATAAATATTTTATATATCTAGAGTGTCAGAACTCTTGAGTCTTTTACTGATATTCTCTTTATAAAATCTTATTATAAGATCAGAGTGACTGATGAGCAAGCTTCTATCTAGTAGAGACTTAGTATTTATTTAACTAGTTATTTCTCTTCTTATTCTCATGTGTTGTTATACATTTAAATATCTCTTTTTAATAATTAATTATTTCTAATAAGAAGATGATGAATGTTTTCTAAGTATAATGAGTCTACACTGAAGAGATCAGTATTAGATATAGAGCTTATATAATAAAATAGAAAATATTAGAGAAGAAAAAGAAAAGATGTCAGAATCTCAGCAGAAGCAGATATTTATATATATATAAGATGAAGCTTTGAGTGAATTCTGAAGTGAAAGAATAGAGGCTTCAATAAGAGTTTCAGTCAAGAATTGAAGCTTTCAGAAGTGAAAATTCATGAAGTGTACACTCTTAATAAAGTGTAGTGAAATGGTTTATTAATCAGGCGTAGTCTGCTACAAGATCTATCTTTTCTCATTCTTATAAAAGTGTATAGAAGTGAGAAATGAAGTTAATATCTATTTTAGAGTTAATAAAATATCACACAGTTTATAATTTTTCTGAGATTTAAAGTTCTATTTTAATATAAACTTGAAAATATTTATATTATTAATCTTCAGTCTGATTATTAGTTAATATATTAATAAGTAAGAAAGTGTTCTTTAAAAAATTACTACTTTTATTCTTACTTTTCTTATTCTTTAGATATATACTAGTATAGTACTCACTCTGTTCACAGATGTAGTATAGATTTTTATCTTCTCTCTTTTTTCACTTTTCAACAGTGATAGAGAAGTTATTATTTTTTAGTGTATATTTTATATTCACTGTTTTAATATTATTATAATACTATTTATCTTCTATACTTAAAACAGTAGAGATGAATTTCTTGAAAACTCATTTTTCTTTTTTATTCTTTTAATGAAAGATATAAGTAGTTAGATTAACTAGCTCAGTTTAATTAATAGATAAACTTTAATACTGATTAATTATTATCTGTATCTTGAGTAATAATTTAATAAAATAGAGCTGAGTTTTTAACTAATTTTAATTAGTTAACAGTTTCTCTCAGTATTCTTTAAATCTTGTATTAAAATTAGAAGAGATTTTATTATTCTTTTAATAAAGACTGTTGAACTATATTACTACTGTAAAACTGTAATTATAATAATTATTAATTTAATTTAGAAGAAAGATTTTGAATTTCTTTTAAAATAGAGCTGTATTTATATACTCTAGCTTCTTTTCTTTAATTATTTATATAGTTATAAAAATATCTTTAAGAAGACTAATAGTATACAAGATTCAAATTTTATAAATATTATAATAAGTTGAATTAAGATAGAACTTTCACTCAAGAACTCAGTAAAAACTATAATATTTAGTCAAAGTCTTATCTTTATAAAATTATAAATTTTCAATTTTAATCTTCTTATCTTCAGTATAGAAGTAGAAGTGAAGAAACTTTGACAGTAATATAATAATGAATAATTTTATATTATATAGTAAAACTGTGTTAGAAATCTTGAAATTTTTAAAGAAATTTAAATATCTGAAGATCAGAGATATTAATCAGTTATCAGAAAATATTTAAAAATCAGTTTCAGAATAAAAAGTCTGTGATAACTTATTAATATTCTGAGTTTTAAAAATCTCTTTTTAATAAAATATATTATCTGAGCTTAAGCTGATTCAATAAGTAGTTAAATTGAGTAATTTAAACTGTAATATATTAAATACTACAGTGATAGATCTGCAGTGATATTATAAAGAGATAATTATATAAAAAATTAAAAAAATAGACTTGATCAGTTACTAAATCAGAAGAGATATATATTTATATAAAAGAAATACTATTTTATCAAGAATACTATCTATAATATAAAAATTTATATACATATTTCAGTAACTCAGATATATTAGAAATAAATCACTGATCTCTAGTAGTATAGATTAGCTAGCTAGCTATATATAATATTTTCACAGAGCTCTCTGCTCTTTCTCTATAGAATAAAATATTATATTTTAATTAGAGAGAGTAGAGACATTTTCTTACTCTCTTATTAAAATATCAGTGATATTATTATATAATATACAGTTCTTTGTTCACTAGAAGAAGTATTTAAAAATGATCTAGAGATAATATTATATAGTGTAATGAAAAGAGGTGCTACACCTCTTGCAGTAGCTAGCAGAAGAAGATCAACTCATCAATATTCTATATAAAACCTATATGAAAAACATATGCATACAAAAATCTCACACACACACAATTTTCCTCTCTTCAAGAAAGTCTCTTCATATTCTGTTATTTCTATATCTTCTCTTATCACTGTGTTTTCAAGAAGATGATAGAATCCTTCACTACATATACTTCTATTCAAAATAGTCTTCCTCTTTTTCATATCTCTTTTTCCTGTATTTCTCTCTCTCTATTTCTTCTTTTTCCTGATACATCATCATTTTCCATTACAATAGTATTAATTATACAGAGTTGAGAGAAGATGCTGTCTCAGTGACTTGACAAGATCTCATAATCATGACATAGAGTAATTAACTTACAAAATATTATTAAAATAGAATATTATCTATTTAATACTTAGTAACATGCAGAGTATTTCTGAAAATAAAGCTTATTTTAGCAATACAGAGATCAGATAATATAATCTTTTATTAAAAAGTTGAAAAATTCATTGATAGAACAGTTTTATAACACACATTTTAAACTGCTTAATTATGTTTATATCTGTGCTTGCTAAAGCAATTGAGATGTCAAAGTTACTTGAAAACAGTGCAAATTCAAGAAGTTATAAGAAAGAAGAGCATGCTCTCTATAGCACAAGGCTGATTACATGATAAAACAACTGTAAAGTGATGTTCATTCTTATATTCTATAATCAAAGAAGTGCTTTGCAGTAGAGCATCTAGAGCTTTTCAGAATTCTCTCTATCAGATTTCTTTTAAGTTTCTCAAAGTTATTTAAATGATTTGTGATATCAGTACATTTCTGTAACATGTTCACAGTCTAGAATAACAATGCTTGAGCAGTGGATTTTCTTGCGAAAAGAAGCACGCAAAGCATGAGCTGATTTCAGAAAGTTGTAAAGCTTGAATGGTCAACAGAGAGCTGCGCTGCTGCGTTGCTACTCGCTTGCATATCATTAGTCAAAGAGACCTGAACGCGGATAAATCAACAGCAGCAAAAGCCATTTGAACGCAGTGCAGTGAAGGGTGCTCATCAGAAACATTGACAAGACGTGGCAAAACCTAACGGACTGGCACTAGCCGAATCTGTCAAAATCATAAGGGACCCCTTATGATTTGGCTAGTGGCAGGCTGGAAGCCAGTATGAACGCTGGAGCCTGCTTGGCGTTCCAACCGCCTGTGGGGGACCTAAGCGAAGCGAAACGCTAGGGATGAGTTTTTCGATGATTCTTTTTACAGAGTGGCGGTCCATGGGGCTTGCATGGAACGGCCCGTCCATATCGCAGCTAACGTTTTCATCGCCTTGGGCTTTTGAAGACCCCCGGGGCCGTCCTGTGTATTTCATTGCCAGGGAGCATTCGTGCGCAGACGTGGGCGCTTATGTTCCTAGTTAACTCTGTGGCAGGCATGTTTACAGCCCAACAGTCGTGACAAATTGACAAGCACAGAGTCCCGTTGAAGCGCCGGAGCTATCACATCAGTCGATTGGATATGTCTGCTGCAGCTCCATTTGTATTGCTTTTCCATGCATGGGGCGGAAGAGCCGCCCAGACCGTTGCAGCCTCATATTATGCACCCAGAACACATTTCACATGGTGCTGAGCAATTGGACAAGAGCAACAGATGGATGTGCCATGCACAGTCCCCTGTTTGCCTGTCGTTAGAGCGGGTATGACGTGTTTCAAGCGAGGACAAGGTGGTTGAAGAGGAGAGGATTGAACGGGCTTCCCCCTCCCCCCTGCTCAATGGGACCATGGGAAATAAATACTCGCCCTCCGCCCAGGAGACGCCTCTGCATTCTCACTGCGTAGTCGTCGCAGAAGCATTTGACCGCAAGGCAAAGCGTATAACCTCCAAAGCATGGCTCGACCACAAGGTATGCACAGAATCTCTACCCATGACCTGGACGGAGGCTAATTTCATTCCCCAGGCATGGAAAACTGGGGTGCAAGCGAATTTGATCTTGGGGATCTTGGAAAAAAGGTCTCCTTTATTCACCTTTGCGCCTACCCAAATGAAGGAAACAAAGGGGACGACGATAGTCGCCCCCCAACCAACCACTGGGCTGCCTTCCTTCAAGCAAATGGGCGTGGATCGATCAGGTTCGACATGATACCGGGCGATGGTGCAGACGGACTGACAGGGATGCTTGTTATTGAATCCAAGACGTACGAGTTTACCAACAATGCGACGCAAAGGGTTTCCTTCGCAACTCTTGGACAGTCCACGGTGCAGACCATTGCGGACCTGGTTTCCCGGCTAGGCCGAGATAAATATCGATTCACGGAAAACGAAGAGGGGTGTAGATACTGGATCTACACTTTTATCTCTGACCTTGAGGGTGCCGGCATTGTTGCCGCCGGTAGCAAAGGTGAAGCCTGGGACTCGCTGTCGAGATATTGGTTCCATCCGCCGGGCAGCGGGTCTGACGCGAGGGAGGTCGACGAGGGAACTTTCCTTTAACTATATTGTCGGTGTTGAGGTTATTCACAGCGTCGCATAGTGGAGCCATTGGAGCATGGCGCTGGAAACCCCCAACCCCAATTTCGCTGCCACAAGTTTACCCCCATTGTTTTATGATTCAGATCTTTCCCAGTGTGCCGACTTTATTCATTCGTTAGATGTATGTCAGCTTCACAATGCAATAATGGTTCAGGCTTCGACATCCCTACTTCTACTATCGCGTTATATTGTAGACAGGTGCTATGATCCTGAAGCGACGCGAGGCAAATACAACCGGAATTTAGTTCTTCGACGCCCCAATCTTTCCCTTCCAATTCATTTCCAAGGACAGTTACACACATGTATTTAATCAGCTCACACTCCATCCGGTAGCCTTCGCTTTGCTGGATCACTTCCGGCCTCTCGTCCCGACCAACTGATCCGCAACACTCGGGTTCATCCCGTCAGTGGCATCGATCCTCGCGAACCCTTGGAAGCGTGATGCAAATCACATCCCCGGCTTTCTCAAATGGACGGCGTTGGAGGGTGCTCCGTCCAAGAGAACCTCGTTCTTCCGGCCAAGAGGGAATCGAGTGAACCGAGGCCTGATTTCTTCAAGGGCTTTGCGCTGTTTGGAGAAACGTCCAACTGAGATCCAGGAGAATATTTCCCAGCACAGCCTATCCGCCCACCCCCAATTTTCTGGTACAGAGAAGTTATGCATGGACGCGAATTCGAAGTAAATCGGATAGAAACCTGAGTAGTCCCAATCTAGCAGCCAAAGGTGGCGTTTGTCATCGAGAATCATGTTTCTTGGAGCGAGATCGTGATGTATGAAAACCAATGGAGTTTGATGCTGTGAGGGAAATTCTTTCTTGGGCTGTACACTGGCTTTTCGTCGTGACAATGGAACAAAGTTAAGCCAAAAGCGGATGAACGCTGGAATAGCTTCTGGACGAGCATGGCAAGGAAGCTTATAAAAATCCTCCAGCCAGAAAGACCGACACATCCCAGTGGAGAGAGATCCGGCAGTGGAAGATGTCGCCTCTCTCATTCGACGCACGAACTGGCGAAGCTGAAATGCCAGACACAGAGCTGTAAGCCAGCCAAGGTCCTTCCAGGCTTCCTCCAAAGTCTGCCCATGAATCCGCTCCATGATGATGTAAAAGTCATTGTCCCTCTCAACCGTCCGTCTGATGCAAGGCACCCTGATCCCAAGTTGACCTGCCCGCGCCATCGCCTCAAGCACGTCCACTTCCTTCCCCCGCGAGTAGTGTTTTGCTACTAGGTTCGGGGACAGCAGAGACACGTTCCATGAGATCTTGCATGATTCGACAATGTGGCTGACCAGCGTCGCACTGTCGTACTGCGAAAGGCGCTTTTCGTCGAACTCCGCACCAACCATCTTCACAGAATCGTTCTGCACCTCTTTCTCTGTACTGAGGTACAGCTCCGGAAGTAGGGTTTCCACTAGGAAAGTTGTTCAAAAAGGCCTTGGACAATGATTGCAAACAGCGCAGGTTCTCACAAAAAAGAAGAGGAAGGTATAGCAAGTAAACACGCAGCTCAAAAAGATGGCAGCGTGGTGTGTTGCGGGTGACGCAAAAAAGAGTTCAGCTTAGATGCGAGATTCAGCCAATCAGAGTGCGTAGATCCTTCAGTCTGGGTTTCAAAAGATTATTCAATATCACTAGTAATGTAATTACAAAATTAAAGTCAAAATACAAGTAAATAAAGTTATTCACAGTTTGTGTTAGCAGTATTATAATATACTTCTTTTAAATAATATAATTATTCTGTACATCACTTTAATTAAACTGTTTTAAATAACTTAATTATATAAAGTAAATTAGTTTAATATATTATTTTAACTATTATTTCTACTCTGTATAATATAATTAATTAATAAAGTAAAGAAAAGAGTTAAATTGAAAAACTAGTTTAATACTTATATATTATTATTATTATTATTTCATACATCACTAATTACAAGAATATATACAAAAACTGTATATAAACTAACTAATAAAATTATAAATTTCATATTTAATTTCATTTAATCTGATTTTATACATTTTTTAATATAAGTTATAACAGAATTTATCATTTAAAAAATATAAAAATAAATCATTTTTTTCAGAAATAATATGAAAAATGACTAATTTTAATATAAAAATAGTGAAATGAAAGTAATTTTTAATGATAAATAGTGAAAGATAATTATACTTAAAAAATTAAAATAAAACTGAAACTAGAAAATAAATTCAATTTTATTTAATACTTAATTATATAATAATAATCTAGTACTAAAATAATGATTATTAATAATACTAATAAAATAACTAAATATATTTTTAAATAAGTTTATTTTTTACTAAGTTCACTTTCTCTTGAAAAGTAGACTATTTAGATATACTATAATCAGAGATAATAATCTCTCTAGTATTATTATATTTTATAATTATAAATTATTTAATTATTTCATTTTATAACTGTTTCTAATGAATAGATATACTCTATTATCAGATTCAGAATAAACATAGCTAGTAATTTATCTCTTTTATAATATATACTACAGAAATTATCTGCTCAGATAATTATACTAAATAGAAAATTATATTAAATGAAAAAACCTCATATAAAAAGATGATAGAAGCACACACAAGAGAAGAAAGAGAGTGCTAGATACTTATTATATAGATAAAAGATAATACTAGCTGAGAAAGAGATGATGAAGAAAATGAAGATAGATAATATATATAAAACTTAATATATATCAGAGTAGAAAAACTCTACTAAATAAAAAGAGAAAATAGATAATCTAGCTACAGCTATATATATACTCACTGAAATTCTTAGAGAAGAGAAGAGAGATAAAAAGATTAATAAAAAAGAAAAAAAGCATCTTTAGAAAATAATAAAAATAATAAAGAAAATAAAAATAGAGCTGTGTAATCAGCTACTGAGAAAAATGAAATAAATAATAAATATATTAATATATTAAAATTTATATAATAAATTTAATGAAGTCTTAATCTGAATATCAGTAGTTATTAGAGAGAAGCTTTTAATTAAAATTATATTAATAAAGATATTGAGAGAGATAATAATTATATACTATAGCTGTAATATTATATTAGAAGTTAAACAGACTTTTAAAATAATTATTAAATAAATGAATGAGATTATTAAAAATATAATAAAGAGAGTAGTGATAGTGATAAAATATATACTCAGTAAAAATATAATACTAATAATAGATATTCAGAATATTAAAATAGAGTTAACAGTAAATAATAACTGAATATATAAATAAAAAGATAAAGTATATATAAAGTATAAAATATATACAGTATTAATTAAAAGTATATCACTGAATATTATTAACTGAAGTATTTTAAAATAGAGAGTTAAAAGTGTATATAAACAGAATTCAACTCTATAATACAGAGTACTGATTTATAAGATGAATAAAATTATAATTAAGTAATAAAAATTTTATAAAAGTATAATTATTAATATAATAGTATTATATTAAGTTAATACTCTAATAGATAGTGATATTATTCTGAGTAATAAATACTGTATAACTAAGATTTTTTATAAAGAAATTTAAATAATCTGATATTTCAACTGTTAATAATATAAATATATTACTCACTTCTATTAAAGAGAGAAAATCTACAGTTACTGTGCACAGAAAAATCACAGTGATAAAATATATTTTAAAATATTAAAAAATAGTAAACTTAAGTATAGTAACTGTAAAGAAAATTATATAGTCTGAAATTTCAGCTATTTAAAGAGAAAAACTATTACTAAAAATATAAAGAAAGTACTAATAGAGTAATTTAAATACTATAAAATAAAAGTATCAGATATAGAAAACTTCAGTTATCTAAGAAAAAGAAATAAATTATAATAGAATAAATCAGTGAAAATACTTAAAAGAGTAAAAAGATTTATAGATATAATAAAAACAGAAGTACTATAATAAAAGTTTATAATAGACTTTATATAAGCTATAAATAGTTAAAGTATAGCTAGATTATCTGTACAGAATGATATAATACAGAGTACTTAATAAAATAAATTATAAAAAAATATCTAGCTATTCTACAGTATAATATATATAAGTCAGATAAAGTTATAAAATCTCTTCTAGTAAAGTTTGAAATAGTACTAAACTATAATATAATTATAATATAAAAATTATAAGAGTAGATGAAAAAATCACATTGAACAAAAAAATCTTATATAAAAAAATAATAGAAGCATGTATGAGAGAAGAAAGAGAGTGCTAGATACTTATTATATAGATGAAAAATAATACTAGCTGAGAAAGAGATAATGAAGAAGATGAAGATAGATAATATATATAAGACTCAATATATATCAGAGTAGAAAAACTCTGCTAGATAGAAAGAGAAAATAGATAATTTAGTTACAGCTATATATATACTCACTGAGATTCTTAGAGAAAAGAAGAGAGATGAAAAGATTAATAAAAAAGAAAAGAAGCATTTTCAGAAAATAATAAAAATAATAAAGAAGATAAAAATAGAGCTGTATAATCAGTTACTGAGAAGAATAAAATAAATAATAAATATATTAATATATTAAAACTTATATAATAAGCTTAATAAAGTTTCAATCTGAGCATCAGTAGTTATTAGAGAGAAGTTCTCAGTTAAAATTATATTAATAAAAATACTGAGAGAAATAATAATTATATATTATAGCTATAATATTATATCAGAAGCTAAACAGATCTCTGAAGTAATTATTAAATAAATAAATGAAATTATTAAAAATATAATAAAAGAAGCAGTGATAGTAGTAAAATATATACTCAGTAGAGATATAATATTAATAATAGACACTCAGAATATTAAGACAGAGTTAACAGTAAACAATAACTAAATATATAAATAAAAGAATAAAGTGTGTATAAAGTATGAAATGTACACAGTGTTAATTAAGAGTATATCACTGAATATCATTGACTGAGACACTTCAGAATAGACAGTTGAAAATGTCATATCACAGTCTTAGCACATTACTTAGAGCACTAGTGTCTAGCTAGCATCACACACACATCTATATATATATATATCTGCAGAGACTCTCTGTGACTCTTGATACTTTTCTCTTAGCTAGTAATTAGCTATATATCACTATAATCATATATATATCTTGCTACTATTATCTATTATTACTTATTTCTTTATTATTAGCTTCTCACACTGTCTATTCAGTACTACACTCTCACAGTTTCTAATTACTCTACTTAATAAGAGAGACAGTCTGTTGAATTAACTAGCAGTTATAATCTTTAAATATAATCTTTAATCTCAGATAATATCTTGAACAGTAACATCACTGACACTTATAGAGAATACAAGCTTAGAGTACACTGAAGCAGCTTTCTCTGCACTCTCAGTGACTTTTATAAATCTTCAATATTAAAATATATACAGTTCAAATTATGAAGACATAATTCTAGCTAAAACTCAAGTGTTGATAGAAAAGATTAAAACTCTAAAAGTAAAACAAGATCTGATTAACTTATAGAAACAATATACAATACTTCAATATTAGCTAGAAAATGAACTATAAACAAGTTCAGAAACTATCATTGATATCAAGTAAAAAATACATTTAACTTATAGAAATAATACTATAAATAATAATAATCTACAGAGAATTAACACTAACAGTGAATTCTCTCACTATTAAAATACTCTTTCTAATATTTAAAATACTTAAAACACTTATTCAGTCTGAATAATAAATACAGTATTAATAAATTACTCTCTTTTAAATTTAATATCTCTATAATAAAATGAATTGAAAGATTCTGAGATGACAGAACACTTAATATATAAAAATATAGAGAAGTTTCATATAAAAAGTATAAAGAAACTTGAAAATTTTATAACTTTAACTATAGTCTTTCATATCAGTGATGTGAAATACTTTAATAAAACAGATTATCAAAAGATCATTGAAGCTATCACTCACTTTAATACAGAGCTTTAAAAACACTGATATCAGTATATATATAATATACAGAAATTACTTTTATAAAACTACTTCTTGAATTAAATATAGAAGTAAGTTATAGACTCTGATAAAGTCTTTCATAACTCAGATACTCAATACTTTAAAATAAAGTAGTATGAAGTGTAAATGATATATTAATTTATAATATAACTATAAACAGTTGAAGAATATCTATATCATTTATATAAAAACTATTATTAAAAAGCTCATCTCTATATAAAAGTTCTATCAGAAATACATCACAAGTTTAATAAATATACTGAGAAATTGAAAGATCTTGAATATAACACAGTTCTAATAAGACTGACTACAGCTGAAAACAATCTCTCAGAGAGAAATAGAAAAATCAAAGAGAAGTTTAATTTTAATAGTAATAACTTCTTTAATCAAAACTTAAGTAACAGAGATAATACTAATCACATAATTATCAGTAATAAAAAGTGAAAGTGAAATAATTTCAATTAACTCAGAAATCAAGAATTCTGAAAATAATATGATTTTTATAAAGCTACTATAGATCACATTATAATAGACTACAAAATCAAAGCTCAGAGAGATAAGTCTAATATATTAGTAAAAAACATTTAAAATAAGTTATAAAAGTTATAATGACTGTTCAAGAACTCTTCAGTCAATATAAAAACTCACTATCTTTCATTATTTTAATAAAGATAAAAATCTCTTCTAAGCTGAAACAAGTATTCACACTTATAGACTCAGAAGTCAAGATCAACTTCATTAATAAATTCTGAGTCAAAGTCAATAATCTTGAAGTAATATATTATACTTTATACACTGTTGAATTAATAGACAGATATATAATATAATCTTTCAGAGAGTATAATTTCACTACTAGTATAATTAACTATACTGAAACAGTACTAGAAGTAAAACACTTCTTTCACATTATCAAGATAACTGACTATAACTTAGTCTTAGACTTTTCTTAGCTTTAAATCAGTAACTCTTTTATAGATTAATATAATAGAAACTTTTCATTTCATGAAGATAATATGAAAGATGAATCTGAAATAATCTCTGCTAAAAATACTGCACACAAAATTCTCTTAGAAATATAAATAGAAATAGTGATAATATTATTAATTTCACTCTCTTCTTTCAAGTCACTTACAAAGTTAATTATAGTAAATATAATTATATACACAGATATATTGATTAAACTACTGAACTATATTATATTATATATATATTTATTCTTAGAAGAAGCTGCTTCAAGTGTAACAGTATCAGAAAATATAGAATATTATATTAATACTGAATCTGATATAACTTCTTCTTTTATATCTATCTATAATCTCTTTAAAACAGAACTTTTCACACTAAGAGAGTATATAAATAGTATTCTAGTAAAAGACTGAATATAATTATTAAAGAGTCTGATAAATATTTCAATTCTCTTTATATTAAAGAAGAATAACAGTTTACAGCTCTGTATGAACTACAGAGATCTAAATTAAATAATACTTAAGAATCAGTATTCTCTTTCTCTTATTAGTAAACTACTTGACAGACTCTTTGATACTTAGATGTTTATTAAACTCAATCTTTATAATATCTACTATTATATACTTATAGTGAAATAAGACTGCTGAAAGTTCATCTTTCACATTTACTATAAATACTTTAAGTACATTATAATATCTTTTAAGCTTATAAATATATCTGCAATATTTTAAGTCTATATTAATAATACTTTATATCTATATATAAATATTAGAGTCTACTCAGTTTATAATATCTGTGTTATTTTTTAATATAGATATATGATAAGACAGATCTTTTATAATAGCTAGCAGAGAAGGAGATTGCGCATTGAATGAAAAAGCCTTATACAAAAAGACAATAGAAGTGTGAATGAGAGAAGGAAAGAGTGCTAGATGCTCATTGCACAGGCAAAAGATGATACTAGCTGAGAAAGAGATGATGAAGGAGATGAAGATAGATGATATATATAAAGCTCAACATATATCAGAGTAGAAAAACTCTGCTAAACAGAATATGAAGATAAATAATCTAGCTACAGCTATATATATACTCACTGAAGTTTTTAGAGAAGAGAAGAGAGATGAAGAGATTAATAAGAAAGAAAAGAAGCATCTTCAGAAGACAATGAAGATAATAAAGAAGATAAAGATAGAGCTGTGTGATCAGCTGCTGAGAAGAATGAAATAAGTAATAAGTATATTAATATATTAAAACTTATATAACAAGCTTAACAGAGTCTCAATCTGAGTGTCAGTAGCTGTCAGAGAAGAGCTCTCAGTTAAAATTATATTAATAAAGACACTGAGAGAGATGATAATTACATATCACAGCTGCAAGATTATATCAGAAGTTAAATAAACTCTCAAAACAATTATTAAATAAGTGAATGAGATTATCAAGAATATAATAAAGAAAGTAGTAGTAGTGATGAGATACATGCTTAGTGAGAATATAATACTAATGATAGATACTCAGAATATCAAGACAGAGTTAGCAGTAAACAATAACTGAATATATAAATAAAAGAATAAAGTGTATATGAAGTGTGAAATGTATACAGTACTGATTAAAAGTGTATCACTGAATATTATTAACTGAGACACTCTGAAATAGACAGTTAAAAATATATATAAATAGAATTTAACTCTACAGTGCAGAGCACTGATTCATAAGATAAATAAAATTATAGTTAAATAATAAAAATTATATGAAAGTATAATCATCAATATAATAGTATTATATTAAGTTAACACTCTAATAGACAGTAATATTATTCTGAGTAATGAATACTGCACAGCTGAGATTTTTCACAGAGAAATCTGAGTAACTTAATACTTTAACTGTCAGTAATATAAATATATCACTCACTTCTATTAAAGAGAGAAAATCTGTAGTTACTGTGTATAGAAAAGTTACAGTGATAAAATATACTCTGAAGTACTAGAAGACAGTAAGTTTAAATACAGTAACTGTGAAGAAAATCACACAGTCTAAAATCTCAGCTGCTCAGAGAGAAAAACTATCACTAAAAATATAAAGAAAACACTGATAAAGTGATTCAAGTACTATAAAATAAAAATATCAGATACAGAAAACTTCAACTATTTAAAAAAAAGAAACAGATTATAACAGAATAAATCAGTGAAAACACTCAGAAAAGTAGAAAGACTCACAGATATAGCAAGAGTAGAAGTACTATAGTAAGAGTTTATGATAGACTTTATACAAGCTATAAACAGTCAAAGTATAGCTAGAATATCAGTATAGAATAATATAATATAGAGCACTTAACAGAATGAACTATAAAAAAATATCTAGCTATTCTACAGTATAATATACATAAGTTAGACAGAGTCATGAAATCTCTTTTAGCAAAGTCTGAAACAGTACTAAACTATAATATAATTATAATACAGAAATCATGAATACAGAAATAACTCAGAATAGATATATATTACTCAGTAAACTGTGACTTCTGATAGATAGAAATGAAGAAAGAGAGTATAAAAATATACTTTCTAATTAATAAGTAACTGACAGTAAGAATATGAAAGATTAAAATAGTCTTTATATATATACTAGTACTCACACTGAAAACAGAAAGAGAGTCAATCAATATTATAAATATATATATAACACTGTCAGAGAGCTACACAGTAATACTTATTAACTCTTTCATTCATCAGCTATAAAAGATGATAGAGAAGACAGAAGTAGTACTACATATATAAACTGATAGTCAGAGTATGTAATAAGTGAAAACTGTAGTAATTGAAGATTTCAATATACATCACTTTCAGTGAGAAGATGAAAAAGTTAGATGAAACTTTATTATAATATAAGAGCTAAACATGTAAATCAGTGTCTTGAATCTGTATCTAGTAATATCAGAAGAAGTTATAATCTAGTAAAACAGAGAAAGTCTCAGTATTACAGTGAATTTAGTCTTTCTATCACTCAGACTTCACAGTATAATAATTAGTTATAAAATAGATCTAGAAGTAGATATAATCTCAGATTATCTATCAGTGATCACAGTCATTGAGCTCAGCATTATATAGATAAATAGAGAAAGAAAACACTGATATCAAGCATGCTCAGAATAGATAATACAGAATAGTCAAGTACTGCAGAGCTTAGAAACTCTTCTATTCAGAGAATAGATAGACAGCTATACAGTCTATCTCATAAGCTTTGTAAAGAAACTAGCAGTTAAATATATAAAAGTTATAAGATACAGACAGTACAGCTGCATCTGATAATTATCATGAGTTACTAAGATAGTCAATGAATATAAAAAAGTTAAAAGAAATAGACACATCTCTGAGAAAAACATGATCAGAGCTCAAGTACTGTGAAATAGAGAGATTAAACTGACTAAAATAAACAGCTTCAGAGATCTAATATACAGCACAGAGTTCAAGCTCAAGCTGCTTTGAAAAATGACTAAATAAGAGTGAAGAAGTGACAATACATATATATAATCTTTAAAAATCTTATCACTAAAAAGTGAGAAGCTGAAGAGTCTAACAGTGATAATTATTTTTAAAAATAAGATAGAAACTCTGTGATAGTAATTCTTTCTCTCATCATTGAAGACTAATATAGAGAATATAAAGCTTGAATCACAATCACAGAGAATAATTGATAAGATAAGTATTACAGAGAAAAGAATGACAGTGCTTATAGTATGACTATTAAATAATAAAGTATTAGAAATAAATGATGTTTTCAACAGATTTTTTAAAATACTGAGATCAGTCTTTGTTAAAGCAATGACAGAACTTATCAAAGTATACTGAGAGTGAGAATACTATTCAAAAATCTTTAAAATAGCTAAGACAGTGATGCTCAAGAAGTCTGAAAAGAAAGACTATTAAAAAGCAGAAATCTGAAGACTTATTACATTACTGAACACTGTGAAAAAGATTATAGAATCAGTAATTATATAGAAGCTCAGATATCTGATAGAGTAATATAATCTGCTGCTCTTACAGTAGATGAAAGTTAGATAAAAACACTTAACAGAGATAGCAGTCTCACTACTACTAACACAGATTAGAACAGTCTGAAAGAGATCTGATACAGTAACTATAGTACTGTCTCTAAATATCTCAGAAGTCTATAACAGAGTGCTCAAAAATTATCTAACTCACATTCTTTAAAAGAAGAAGCTATCAAGATAATTGATAGAATGAGTGCACTTCTTTATATCAGAAAGACACTTCACACTCAGCTTTAAAGAGTAGAAAATAGAGGTCTTTGATATCACAGCTGATATATCTCAAGACTCATCACTATTATCAATTCTCTTTCTACTCTATAATAAGAAGCTGCTATAGATATACTTCTCAGAGAATAGATCAGTGAGCTGTATAGACTTTGTAAATAATATAAATGTAATAGTCTATAAACATTTAATAGAAGTCAACTGTGCACAGCTGTAAGTAATACATAGAAATTATGAAGAATGAGTAAACAGATATGAAATCATCTTTATCTCTTAGAAATATAAATTAATATACTTTATCAGAATATAAACATACTTTAATCAAGATCACTCTTTATAACTGTCACAGTAGATTATTAAATTATAGAAAATTATAAAAGTATTGAGTGTCTGACTGAATTTAAAACTGCAGTGAAAGAGTCATATAAATATAATTATAGAGAAAATGAAATCATAGATAAAAGTGCTAACTCAAGTTATATAAATTATATAAAGAGCATCTCTTCATCAGATCAGAATAATATATAATATGATTATATAGTCAGTCATCACTTATAACACAATTACATGATATTAATCATGAGTCAAGTATAAAAATAAGATGTAAAATAAGCATTAAATAGAAAATCTAATAAAGATATAAAATGAATATCTGAGAGCAGTGATAGAAGTCTACAGAGTAACACTTATATTTATACTAAAAATTGAAATACACACATCATCACTGAACATCTATCTTGATAAAGTAATAACAAAAGTTACAAGAAGAATGAAGATCTCAGACATGACAGTTCAGATTGAGAAAACATGTAAAATAGTGAAAATTAAACTGTGAAGAAGAGAACAGAGACTAAGAAAGCTCATTGAAGAAATACTACATTTAAAAAAGATATCAGAGAACTGAAAAAGAGTCTGAATAAAAGAAGTAAGAAGAGAGATTATATAGAGTGTAAGATCAGTGAGTACTGAGTATATCTTCTTTTAACAGTGAATTAAAAGAGAAATTCTAAGTCAATGAAGAAAATAATGAAAAACAAGAGTATTATCATGATATAAACTCTTTGAAAGATTCTCAGATAAAAAGATTATTAACTGATATAAAAAATTAAGTAAGATCAGAAGCTCATTAATCATTCAGCTTTAATCAGATAAAACAGATCTAGTAGTTTTTCTTAATAAAAGATAAGTATCTGATTACTCAATATTAGTCTATAAGTGTGAATACTCACATGAAACAGTGATATATATAATTATACACTGTGATCACTTTCAGCACAGCTAGAAGAATCTGCTTTATAAAAACAGACTAGATAAGAAATAACTACTAAATATTAAAGAAGAACTACACTACTTAATAAAATAGTGACTGAATCAGAGAATTCTATCACAATTCTCACTAATCAAAATACTAAGTATCTATTAAAACTGAAGTCATATAAGATAAGACTGAAAGAATGTAGAAAGTGTGATCACTTTCAGTGAATACAAGTTTAGTGTATCAGAATAAGTAAAAGATGAATATAGTATATATTACAATATCTGACTCATATATAAAAAGTGTAAATATCTTCATTTATCTTGTATAAGAAGTGTCTTTTCTTCATTTAAAAGATGAATATAGCACACATCTCAACATCTAATTCACACATAAAGTATATATACTTTCACTCATTTTATACAAGAAGTGTCTTTTCTCTGCTTAAAAGATAGATATAGCACACACTCTAGCATCTGACATATATATAAAATGTATATACTTTCACTTAATTCACATAAGAAGTGTCTTTTCTTTGATTAAAAGACAGAGATAGCACACATCTCAATATCTGACTTATATATAAAAGTATATATACTCTCATTCAGTTCATGCAAGAAGCACTCTTTCTTAATTTAAAAGATGAATATAGTGTACATCTCAATGTCTGACTCATATATAAAGTATATATACTTTCACTTATTTTATACAAGAAGCATCTTTTCTCTATTTAAAAGATAAATATAGTATACACTCTAGCATCTGATATATACATGAAGCATGTATACTTTCACTCATTTTATATAAGAAATGTCTTTTCTTTGTTCAAAAGACTGAGATAGCATGCATCTCAAATGCCTGACTCACATATAAAAGTATGTATACTCTCACTCAGTTTATGTAAGAAGTGTCTTTCTTTATTTAAAAGATGAATATAGAGTGTATCACAACACTCAGCTTATACACAGAGCATGTATATCTTCACTTATCTTATATAAGAAGTGCTTTTTCTTTATTTCAATAGAGTGTGTGAGATATACTCTTTCTCTCTCTCTCTAAGAACAGCAGTGACTGATCCCCAATAACCCAAAACCTATCTAATTATTTAAATAGATCTGCTGTGCATGAAGTTTTTAGCTCAGTGATAAACATGCTTATCACATGATTTTCTCTGTTAGATAGTAATAGCCTTCTCACATATTCTTGCAATTAAGTGATGTATGAAATAATAATAATAATAATAATACTTTATCAGATCTTTTTAATATATATTATATTATTTATCTAGATAATATTCTTATATATTCA